>PVJX010005334.1:0-51411 GCA_004027295.1 Dolichotis patagonum
CTTCTTCTTCTTCTTCTTCTTCTTCTTCTTCTTCTTCTTTCTTCTTTCTTCTTCTTTCTTCTTCTTCTTCTTCTTCTTCTTCTTCTTCTTCTTCTTTTCTTCTTCATATTCTTCTTCTTTTCTTTTATCTATGAATAAAATGGACTTTTAAAAAATGTTTGAGGATGTGTCTGTGTGGGTTGCATGGGCCAAAGATACTTAATTATCCTAGGAAATGGCAGCATAGCTTCTGTCATTGGCCCTGACCTAGATAACATTGAAAAGTGCATGGTAGCAAGCCACCTGCCCAGATTCCACAGCCCCCTGGGGAGCAGACACAGGCTTGGTGGGGGCTATTCACCCTGCATACATGCCCTGGGTCTTTATTGCCTACTTTGCATCACCACCACCACTACTACCACTTCTCCTCTTCATATTGAACCCAGGGATACTCTACCACTAACCTGTGTTCCCAGCCCTTTTTTTATTTTATTTAGAGACGGGGTCTGGCTAAGTTTTCCAGGCTGGCCTTGAATTTGCAATCCTTCTGCCTCTGCCTCCTGAGTAGCTGGGATTGTAGGCCTGGCCATCATACGCAGCTGTTCTGAGGTTCTGTTCCTCTCCTTCCTTCTAATAGGACCCCAAACCACTGCCTCAGGGACCAGGATGATGCAAGATCACTCTCCCTGAGTGTGACTGGTGTTCTGGGCGATAGTTAGCCCCGAAGCACTTCTACTGGCTCCCCTGTCCCCTACAGATTCTCAGCTTCCTTGTAGCTTAACATCTATTCTGGTCATGGTAGGAAGGGGAGGGTCATAGATAAGTGTGTGTACCTAGGACAATAGTCACGTAGGAGTTTGGGGGAGGGGGGAATCAGGAGTGGGTTGAATGGTAAATGGAGGTGTTTAAAGTTGGGGAACCAGCATATGCAAAGAGAAGGACCTGGCAAAGAACCTGGTGTAACTGTTGCAGTGAAGCTAGAAGAGTCTACAAGGTCTTGGGATTTTCAATTTCCAGATAAAAGTATGGCAGGAAACTGGGTGTGGTGGTGCACACCTATAGTTCCAGCACTCGAGAGGCTGAGGTAGAAGGATTGGTGTGAGTTTGAGGTCAGCCTGGACTACACAGTGAGTTCGAGGCCAGGCTGGAATACAAAGCAAGACTCTGTCTCAAACAAAAAAAAACAAACAAAACAAAAGTCTGGTATGACAGTCATCTAAAGCTGCAGTGTATGTGGTCATATTGCAGTTAAAGAGAAACCTTTGCTGCCAGCAATCTTTGGGCTGGGGAAAGAGGCTGGGAGCCTCAGAGGAGACTGGGAGTCCAGCAAGAGCCAAATGGCCATCACTGGTTCATGATGACAAGATGGCAGGGCAGTGGGGTAGGCCTGTGAGTTGACCTCTGGGAAGTGCTAGAGTTGACATAACACCAGGGGACCCCATCAGCCAGCCATCTTCACACACTTCACCTGCTCCCTCCTGCAGAACCTATCAATGGGGAAGGACAAAGGGTACTTCTCTGAAACCCTGCTGCTAAGGACTAAGGCTGCCAAGAGGGAGTATCAGCCTGGGGGCAGCCTCCATAGTGCCCCTCAGTGGCAGCACAGAACTGATAGCTGCTGCCCTGCACCTCAAAAACTAGGGTGGGCCCCCAGACCTACCTAGGAGGGCCTGTGAACCCCTTACCTAAACCCCATACCTCTTTTGGACCTGGATTCCTGGTAGAGAGTATTTCATTACAGGTTTTTTTGCCCTGCCTATCTTCAGACTTGTGGACCATAAAACTCTGGAAGCATGCCAGGGTTTCTACTGGGTGTTTATTCATTTCCGGGCCAATTCTGGTTCCGGAAGTGAGTGCTTTTTATGTTGCTTAGGGCACAATATCTTCTATGCATGGGTGTGGCCACCTCATGTTCTCTTTTATCTCAGTCAGCAGGTACTCAAGGAACTCCAGACTAGCAGGAGGGGAAGTCTTGTACTAGGGCTGGAGGAAGAGGGGGATACTCAAAGTGATTTGTGCTAGGGTGGGTGTAACTCAAACTCTTTGGAACCAAGAGAGGGGCTCGAGGAAGGCTGGGTCCTGAAGGCCTCTGAGGGAAGGTCTTGCTCAAATTGTGAGAGGAGGTGCTCCTGGAAGGAAGAACAGCATTTACAAAGGTTAGGAGAGGGAAGCAGGGGAAGGATCTAGTGCCCCAGGCTGGGCTGAATCCTGTTGGACTCCTTCCTGCCCCAGCCCCTCTTACCCACTGCAGCCCTGTAACTCAATGATAAAGATCCAGAGTCACCTGTGAGGCTTCCCCTCCCTCTGTGGTGCACCAGGCTAAGAGGCTATCAGGCTGGGACTCCTCCAGGTCTTCCCTCCAGCATTGCCAAAAGATAGATGCTGAGGTCCAGGTCAGGAAAATGACAAAGCAAACGTAGGCTCCACCCATCAGCCCATTCCCAGACTGGAGAGAGGCTTCTGGGTGATTAACTAAAACTGTGTTCTAATTCCAAAGACTGAAAAGCTTAGGCCCAGGAAGGCCCACAGAGCAGATCAGAGGTGCACTGGGAGCCAAAGTCCATGCTCCACATATGGGAGAGGGCACTGGAGCAGAGCCAGTCACAGGCGCTCCCACCCCACTCCACTTTTTTTGTAATGGAGATTAAACTCACAGCCTTTGCACTGAGCTGCATTCCCAGCCTTTTTTATTTTTTGAGACATGGTCTCCTTAAATTGTTAAATTGCTTGGAATCAGCTGTAATTTGGGATCCTCCTGCCTCAGCCTCCCCAAGAGCTGGGATTAGAGGTTTTCCTCACCATGCCTGGCTGACAGTTCCTTCATGGTTTGTACCTGCGTTCTACAGATTCCACATACTGTAGTGGAGGGATCAGATTTAGGGTTAGGTCTTTACATAAGCCACCTCTAACGGTCCAGTCAGCAGGGCCAGGCCCTTTATGCCCTGGGAAGACAGAGCACAACACATTTTGCTCTAAAACTGACTGCTATAGAGCAGGTGTGGAAAGCTAGTCCTTCCCCACAGAGGATGGAACCTCACATCACCCCTTGCTAGAGCCCATCACAACTTTCTCTAGCCTTCCACACATTTTTTGTTTTGTTTTGTTGTTTTCTGAGACAGGGTCTCGCTATGTGCTTCAGGCTGGCCTTGACTGACTGTGTAGCTCTGGATGGCCTCGAACTCCTGGCAGTCCTCCTGCCTCAGCCTCCTGAGTGGTGGGATTACAGACATGCGTCATCCTGCCTGGCTCCTTCCACAGGTTCTTGGTCTCTGTTCCCAGTTGTGGGTATTGGTAAGTCACAGTGTAAAGTAGCTTCACCAGAACAAGACCATAGTCCCTGAGCTGGTTAGTTGGGGGAAGGCTGAATGGTTCGGGCTGCTTCACTTCTTTCTGGGCCACTCCACGTACACACACCCGCAGGCCACTGAGACTTAGACGCCCAGAAGTTGTAGGATCCAGAATTCCAGGGCCAGGCGGAGTCAGAGGGCCGAGAGAACGCAGTTAGGCGCAGCCCGCCCACGGCTCCGCCCCGCCGGCGTCCGCCCTCCGGTCACTGTGCCGGAGCAGAGCTCTGCGGGGCGGCAGGTGAGAGGTCTCTCGGTTCCCAGCGCGCAAGCCCGTTTGCGCCCCGGAGAAGCTGGGCTTCCTCGGGACCCGGGCCGAGGGTCATCTGCCCATGGGCTTTCGGAACCTCCGCTTCACGTTGTTCCCAGCCAGGCCCGCACCCGCGGGATCCCCAAAGGACTCTGACTGGCCTCGATGGAGCTCCTTCCGGTCCCTGCTGCTTCTGCTGCTTTTGCGGCTGTCTGCGATGACCTCCACAGACCAGGACTGGCAGTGCCCGCGCACACCCTACACTGCCACCCGCGACTTTGATGTGAGGTATGTGGTGCCCTTTTTCTCCGCGGGCAGTCCAGTGCAGGCTGTGGTGACCTATGAGGGTGGTCAGGATGGCAGTGCCGTGTTTGTGGCCACACGCAATCGCTTGCACGTGCTTGGGCCTGAACTGCAGATTGTGGAGAGCCTGGCCACCGGCCCTGCTGGAGACCCGAGCTGTCAGACCTGTGCAGCCTGTGGACCAGGCCCCCATGGCCCACCAGGTGACACAGACACACTGGTGCTAGTGCTGGAGCCTGGGCTGCCCGCACTGCTCAGCTGTGGCTCCAGCCTGCAGGGCCGCTGCTTCCTGCATGAACTGGAGCCCCATGGAACAGCCTTGCACCTGGCGGCACCAGCCTGCCTCTTCTCTGCAGACAGAAACCTGCCTGAGGACTGTCCCGACTGTGTGGCTAGCTCCTTGGGTACCCGAGTGACTGTGGTTGAACAGGGCCAGGCTTCTTACTTGTATGTGGCATCTTCATTGAACACAACGGTGGCTGCCAGCTTCAGTCCCCGCTCCGTGTCCATTCGGCGCCTCAAGGCTGATGCCTCAGGATTTGAACCAGGCTTTGCAGCGCTGTCAGTGCTGCCCAAGTACCTGGACTCCTATCATATCAAATACGTGCACAGCTTCCACTCTGGAGCCTTTGTCTACTTCCTGACCGTGCAGCCTGCCAGCATGACAGACACTCCTGGTGTGCTGCAAACGCACCTGGTACGGCTCAATGCCCTGGAGCCGGAGTTAGACAATTACCGGGAGCTGATCCTTGACTGCGATTTTGCACCGAAACGCCGCCGCCGTAGGGCCCCAGAGGGGAGGCATTCCTACCCAGTGCTTCAGGCGGCCCACTCTGCTCCCGTGGGTGCCCAGCTTGCCTCTGAACTAAGCATCGCTGAGGGCCATGAAGTGCTATTTGGAGCCTTTGTGACGGGCAGGGGTGGTGGCTCTGGCATGGGCCCCAACTCTGTAGTCTGTGCCTTCCCCATGGAATTGCTAAACACTCTAATTGATGAGGGTGTGGAACGCTGTTGTGGGTCCTCTGTTATCTCTGGCCTTCGAAGAGGCCTCGAGTTCTTCCAGACACCCAGTTTGTGCCCTAACCCGGTGAGCAGAAAGAAGGGGCCCCAGATGGTTTATCTGGCTATGGCTGGACATGGGCTGGATCCCCTCCGTCATGGTGAGGGCCTGGGAGGAGGCAGGCAGGCAGAGCAGCATTCTCTTCTCTCTAGTTTCTAATTCCTGGGACTAGTGTGAGAGGTGGCCCAAACAAAAGCCACACTAAAGCTCATCTTCCAGCCAGGGAGGGAGCAGTCTGGCCCTACCTTGCTGCCTCATTTTACTCTTTCATCCTCTCAGCCATCATGGCTCTGGGATTTTTAGGTAATTTCCCAGGTTATGTGAGGATGGGATTGTATCATAATTATCTCTGCCACCTCAGCTACCAAATTCTGGATAGAATGATGAGTAT
The DNA here is from genome assembly GCA_004027295.1 of Dolichotis patagonum. Classification (NCBI taxonomy): domain Eukaryota; kingdom Metazoa; phylum Chordata; class Mammalia; order Rodentia; family Caviidae; genus Dolichotis; species Dolichotis patagonum. The sequence continues at coordinate 5,328 of PVJX010005334.1, forward strand.
CCCCTCTTGTCTGCCCATCATGCATGCCCTCAGGGAGACACACAAAAAAGTGCATACGCAAACATAAGTATCCACCCAGGCAGATACTTACATATTTGTACACACAGCCACTTGCCAAAGCAGTTTCACTTTCCTTAATGGGAGTGCTTGTTTTGCTCTGCTTTCTAAAGGAGGGGGACAAAATTTGTTGGAGAACCTCCCCTCATCCCAGCAGGTTTTAGGGAGCCCCTCAGACCTTGGAAGTGTGGGGGTGCTTTTTAGGAACCTTGCATGGCCGGTGCTTCACTATCACATTCTTGGTAGGGTGATTAGAGGAGAATCCAGGACGCAATGGGACAGCAGTGTGGCCCTGGTTTGTCCTCACCCCAGTCTGGGCAAACAACTGTAAACATGTGGGGATGAGTAAAGGTCTAGTTTTATCAGCCACTTGGGCTCATATGCTCAGGCCTAAAAAAAACAAGGTTTTAGTTTTTAGTGCCAGTTACACTAAGCACTGCTGTTGGAATCAGTTCAACTGAGATTTTATACTACTACAGTGTAACAATGAGGCCAAGTCCTAGGCAAGTGGTCTTCTTCTGAATCAGGGGCACCTTCTGACAGAGACTGCCTTGGCTCTCTTATTCGCTGACAGCCATGCTGTCAGCGAATAAGAATGGAAACAGCTGGGTGTGGTGGCATATGCCTGGCTGAGGCAGGAGGATCACTGGGAGTTCAAGGCCAGTAGGAACTGGATAGTGACACCCCCCCCCCCAAAAAAAGACTAGAAATAAACAGGATATTTGTCCCTGATGCCTGAGGGTGTGGCTCCATGGAGGAGTGATATGTGTAAAGTCCTCCTGGGTTCAATCCCAAGCCTCACCAAAAATAAATAAATTAGAAAAATAAAATAGATACCCTGAGAACAAAACTCAAACTCAGTCTTGAAAGCTTTTCAAGTAGCCCCACCTGAGATTATAAGAGTTTAGGTCTTCGATCCCTGGTACCAAAAAAAAAAATGAATTTAGGACAAAGAAATGGGTTGAATGGAACACTGGATGAGTGGTCTTTCATCAAGCTTGCCCCACAGTGACTGCTCTGAGTCTCTGGCCACCTCAGGCTCTCTTGTGACCTTCTCAGTTCACTCCTTTCCAACTCTAATGGAGGCCCGAGAGATGGGAGAATTTATACCCAGTGTGGAGTGGGGATCTTCAGCTTTCTTTCCTTGGTGGAATTCATCTAGATTGAGAGGCCCAGGGGGAGGGAATTCCTTGTCCAGGACTGGACAGCCCTGCCTGGCTCTATCATCTTCCTGCTGGGAAGTCAGAAACTCTTCCCAGCTTGGTTAGTCAGGAGGTCAGAAGATACCCAGCATGGCTGGGCAGTGCCAAGCACCAGGAAGATTAACCTTAGGCCCTCCCCACAGGCTGGCTAGGCCACCAGGAGGTGTGTAAACCAGTGTTTGCCCAATGACTCTGGGCATGCAGCTGCCAGGGCAGCACTCACCGTGTCTCATAGTGATTGGCCTCGAATAAGGCCTGAGCTACGTGGTTTCAGGTGAGGTTCAGGTCCTCCACGGGGTACTGTACACTTAAATGTTTTTAGGGACCAGGGATCCCAGTAAACCTTAAAACCCAGAGCTAAGGCCCTGGAGCCTGGAAACAAGCAGACAGGGCTGTGGCCCTGGGTGGGTCAGGGCCTGTTTTCAGTCCTAGCACCCCACCTGTCCCTGAGTCATGCTGAAAACACCTGGCATGCTTTTGGCTAGGGCCAGGCCTCCTTCCTTCTCAAGTGAAGACAAAGTCCCAGTCCCCACCCACACAAACTACAAACTCAGGATGTGGGGCAATTCTATACCCAACTCTGTGCCTGCTGTTCCCTTACACCCCCTGCTCTGCCCTGAGGTCTCAGGAGTGGGTTAAATCTACCTGGCCTTGAAGAGTGCTCTCAGCACAGGCAAGGGAATCTTGAGCACCTAGGCTTGGCTAGTGAGCCTTGCCTGCATCTCAAACCCAGCCCAACACCTCAGATTCACACACTGTGTTCCTAGTTTCCCAGAAGCTTCCATACTAATGCCCCAGAAGTGCAGTCCTCAAATACCACCAAGCTAAGAGCAGAGAGGAGGCTGGTATCTCCTAGCCTCTGCAACTGAGCCTAGCACCCAGGTCACAGGACCTTGCTTTATCTCTTCTGTACCTGAGGGAGCTATAAGTAACAGCTAGAAGTGCTGAAGGATCTTTGGAGTCTCCGGTAGAGGGCTCAGATTCTCAGAGTGCTGGCCAATTAACCTCAAAGTTCACTTTCCTCCACAATTGCTGGAAACTGAAACTTGGAGGGAACAGGATTTGCTAAGAAGCACTTGCAGAGGCAGAGCCAAGCCAGCAGGGGGCAAGCAAGGACTCTGGTTAAGAGTGCAAATTTCCAATTTGGCTCCTCTTCTGAGGTGAGACCTCTCTGAGCTTGTTTGCACTGTACAGCCTGTTTGTGGGGTTGGGTCTCCAAAACTCAGTAACTCATTATTGCAATGGATATGGAAGGATAAGACAAGGAGTAGGGGAGCTGGCCTTCCGGCCTGGGCCTTCTTCCTTCCCAGTCTTTGCTACCTCTGAAAGCCCCATGGGGAAGTATGGGGAGGTAACTGGCAGGCTGAGCCCCTTCTCTAGTCAGGCCAGGTGAGGGGTGGAGTTTGGGACTGTTGTGATCACTGACAGAAGCTTAACCCTCTTTTTCTTCCCTGACTCTCCTTAGCCAGTCCCGGAGGCTCCTAGCCCCAACATCAGCTGCCACTACTTCCCTCTGCTGGTCAGTGGCAGTTTCCAACGAGTGGATTTATTCAACGGGCTTTTAGGACCAGTGCAGATCACTGCGCTGTATGTAACGCGCCTTGACAATGTCACAGTTGCCCACATGGGCACGGCTGATGGACGGATCCTGCAGGTAGATCTCTTACTTTACAACTCCTAGCCCTGTTTTCCTGTCCCCATGTCTATTTTGCTTACTGCTGACCTGTCCCAGGTGGAGCTAGCTAGGTCACTCAACTACTTGCTGTATGTGTCCAACTTCTCACTGGGCAGCAGTGGACAGCCCATTCAGCGAGATGTCAGTCGCCTTGGGGACAACTTACTCTTCACCTCTGGGGACCAGGTAAGGTAGGCAGCGTCACGGCTTGGAGTCAGGGTTGTGGGACCATCTAATCTAGGGAAATTTTGACACACAGGTCTCACACCCTAGTTGACAATGACCAGGAGGGTCCCTCCTTTAGCCATCCCTGATCCACCTGTCTGTCATCCCAAGGTCTTTCAGGTACCTATCCGGGGCCCTGGCTGCCGCCACTTTCTCACCTGTAGAGGCTGCCTGAGAACACAGCGCTTCATGGGTTGTGGCTGGTGTGGAGATGTATGTAGAAGACGGGAAGAATGTCCTGGCTCCTGGCAACAGGATCACTGTCCACCTACACTTACTGAGGTACAGCTTTCTGGCAGCGGGCAGGTAAGGGGGGGATAAGTGGGGCCTGTGGTGGGGATCAGCAAGTCTTGACCACAATGTGGCTCAAGCCTAGACTGCCCTCCCTATCTGCAAGAAGGACATTCTTGGCAGAGGGGAAAACACATGCTAAGACTTGGGAGGCAGGAAAACGCTTGAATGAAGACAAGTAACCCAGAATGGCTGGAGTGTGGGGCAGACAGCGGGTATAGCAGGGGACGAGAAGCAGAGGGGGCTGAAGAGAGCCCAACTAGAAATAAGAACTCAGCCTCTCTGTTTCCTCGGCTTCAGTTCTACCCCCACCGTGGGCCCCTAAGGGGCAGCACAAGGCTGACCCTGTGTGGTTCCAACTTCTACTTGCGCCCTGATTCTCCGGTACCAGAGGGAACCCATCAGGTCACAGTGGGCCAGAGTCCCTGCCGGCTGCTGCCTCAGGACACCTCAAGTCTCAGGTACAAGTTGGGCTCTGTCTTCCTTCTATTGCCCATGTGGGAAACCAAGCAGCTCCTTCCATGTGAACTCCTGTGTTCTGCTTATCAAGGTTAGGGAGTGTGGAGCAAGCCATAGTGGGTCTAACCACCACATTCCTGGACAAGTGTCTCTGTCCCTTTTTGATCCTGCATGTGCCCTATCCATCTGTTTAGTCATGGTTTTTAAAAAAAAATTTTTTTTTTTTGAGACAGAGTCTCACTATGTAGTTCAGGCTGGTCTTGAGCTCACTTATAGCCTGGGTTTTTCTCAAACTTGCAAGAATCCTCCTGCCTCAGCCTCCCAAGTGCTAGAATTACAGGCATGTGTCACCATGCCTGGCTAGTCAGGTTTTAGATTAAAGGTTAGTTCTTGCCTGGCCCAGTCCTACCCATCCTCGAAGAAGGCACAGGTGGAGAGATGCCATCCTCCGGCTCTGAGGAGCCCTGTGATTTGTGGCCAGCATGTACCAAGGCTTTGTGATTCCTAGCTAATCTCAAGCACTCCCTTGGTGCCACAGGCCAGTACTCCAGAAGGACTTCGTAGAAGAGCTTGAGTGTGAGCTGGAGCCCTCACACACCCAGGCAGCAGGAACTACCAACGTCAGCCTTACTGTGACTAACATGCTTCCCGGCAGGCACTTCCGCATAGATGGCACCTCCATGCTGGGAGGTTTCTCTTTCATGGTGAGGCTTCTTTCTCTTGTGCATGCACTTGGCCAGTAGATGGTACAAAAAAGGCAAAGCTTGGGTTGGAGGGCCTGTTCCAGCTAAGATACCTTCATGCCCTTTTAGGAGCCAGTGCTGACAGCAGTGCAACCCCTCTTCGGCCCACGGGCAGGGGGCACCCGTGTCACCCTTGAAGGCCAGGGCCTGTCTATAGGCACCAGCCGGGCTGTGCTGATCAATGGAACCCAATGCCAGTTGGAACAGTGAGTATCACCAGGCAAGGAGATGGGAAACCAGATGGCCCCATTTAGGGGAGCCTTACTAAATAGATACCTGGATCCTGTAAGGGAAGAGAGGAGAGTGCTCAGCTACCTGGTCAGTGTGAGGGAACGGTTCCAAGAAGGACCTTCTCCCCCTCCAGTCCAGAAGCAAAAGACCAGATCAGTCTGTTGGCTCATGCCAAAGCTGTCAGGAAGCTGTTCCCTCCCATCTCTCATGAAGGGCTTACTGGGACCCATGGAGTTTGGGTCAGTGGGGAAACATCCATCAGAGAAACTGGAAGGGGGCTCACGGAAGCAGGTACATAGGAGAAGGAGGACTGGCCATCGTAAGTGCATGTGTGTTGCATGAGGATGCCCCTGAGCCCAGTCTTTCATTCCTGCAGGGTCAATGAGGGGCAGATTGTATGTGCCACGCCCCCTGGTGCTGCTACGGCCAATGTCCCCTTTGGCCTACGGATAGGGGGTGCCGAGGTGCCTGGTTCCTGGACCTTCCACTACCGGGAAGACCCCATCGTGCTGGGTATCTCCCCCAACTGCGGCTACACGTGAGTGTCGCTTCTTGCACACATCAGCCTCTAGGGTATGAAAGAGCCAGCCTTAGAGAGCACCCAAAACAAACCACTCTGCTCTCCTGTGTAGTGGCTCCCGTGTCACCATCCATGGTCAGCATCTAACTTCAGCATGGCACCTAAAGCTGTCATTCCATGATGGGCAGAAGGCCGTAGAGAATAGGGTGAGTGGGTGCCAGCCAGGAGGGAGGAAGGCTAAACAAGTCCTCTGAGCTCCAACCTCACCTATGCTGGCATGAGGAATCTGGGGTAGCCCCAAGTAGGGTGCCTGCCTAACCATTCCCATGTGGGTCTCAGCAGTGTAAGGGGCCGCTTCCGGAGCAGCATCGATGCCGTCTGCCTGACTATGTGGTCCGAGACTCCCGGGGGTGGGTGATAGGGAATCTGAGTGTCCAGGGGGATGGAGCTGCTGGCTTCACACTGCCCAGCTTTCGCTTCCTACCCCCACCTCGTCCACCCAGTGCGGACCTAGCCCCACTGAAGCCTGAAGAACATGCAGTTAAGTTCCAGGTAGGTATGAGGGATGGGACAGTGATAGGGAGGGATTATGGAACAGGGGGTCAGGCCACTGGTCTGGTCCTCATGGCTGTCTCTGCAGTATATTGGGCTGGACGCTGTGACTGACTGCGTTGGTGTAAATGTGACTGTGGGTGGTGAGAAATGCCAGTACGAGTTCTGGGGAGACGTGGTGGTCTGTCCCCTGCCTCTCTCAGTGCAACTCAGCAAGGATGGTGCCCCACTGGAGGTACGCAGCCCAGCTGGCCCTCACGGGAAACATGGCCGAAGGCCTGCAGGCTAGGCCTGAGCTGCCATCTGCTTCCAGGTCTGTGTGGATGGAGACTGTCACATCCTGGGCAGAGTGGTCAGGGCAGCCCCAGAGGGCATCCCGCAGGATATACTCCTTGTTGTCCTACTGGGCTTGTTCCTGCTTGTGGTTTTACTGGCTGCTGCACTAGTCTTCAACCGGTGGCGGAGGAAGCAACTAGGTGAGCTCCCTACTCTTCACAGCCTGACTGAGCTTCCGCCTCCAAAGAGTAGCATCTCCAACCCCATGTCCTTCCTCTGCTCAGGCCTTGGGGGTCTCTCACAGCTCCCTGGTGGGGGTTGGCTCCCAGGAACTTGGGACTATCTTTCCACAGTCCTTTCACCCAACCTGGATGATGGGGCATCCCTGGGCCAGACTGCTGGAGCAGTGCTCCTGCCTGTGCTCGACTCAGGCTCTGACTGTGGAAATGACCATGGTAAGATAATAGAGGTCCTAGAGGCTAGGGCACACCCTCTCCACAAACTCTCATACCTTCTCCCCCACAGTACTCCCTGCCCTTGATGGTCCACATTCTCCCACTGGGCTCCATGGAGAATCCTACTCAGAGGAAGCGTCCCGTGTCCCTCTGCTGCGGACAGAATCCATCCGGCTCAGGGACTTGAACTCTGCACTCCTGGCCGAGGTCAAGGACGTACTGATTCCTCATGAACGAGTGATCACTCACAGTGACCAAGTCATTGGCAAAGGTATGGGGCCTGGTGGGGCTGAGGCAGAGAGAGAGAGAAGACCTCTCTGGGGACCATTGAGGAAAACTCTACTCTGCCTTTCTTACCAACCCATGTGACGTTGACTATACCACAGGGCTCCCTTTGCTCATCTGTGAAATGAGATTTAGAAAAATTCTTTTTTTTTTTTTTTTTTTTCAAACCAGGGATCAAACTCACGACCTCCCTCTTGCCAGGCAGGCACTTGTGCCACTGAGCTAAATCCCTGGCCCTGGATTTAGAAAAATTCCATCTTCAGTGGGTTCTAGTATAAATTACGTGGATGTGGGAGAACTGCAGTCTACCCTACAGAGCTGCTGCCCTACATGCAGTCTACCATACTAAAGGTGTTGCCTTTTTTTTTTTTTTTTTTTACTTTTTTCTTTAGTACTAGAGATTGAACCCAATGACTCCACACTGAGCTACATCTCCAGCCCTTTTTTATTTTTTATTTTGAGACAGGGTCTCTTGAGTAGCCCAGCCTGGGCTGGAACTTGTGATCCTCCTGCCTCAGCCTTCCAAAATTCTACTATTACAGGCATATGTCACTACACCTGGCTGCTATTTGTTTTTAACATCAGATAGACCTGTTTAGTAGTCTGAGGTCTGGATGCCAATGACAGGGTGTGCTGTGAACCTGGGCACCAAGCTCCCTCTGACCATCTTCTCTTGACAGGCCACTTTGGAGTTGTCTACCATGGGGAATATACAGATGAGGCCCAGAATCAAATCCACTGTGCCATCAAGTCGATTAGTCGTAAGTTGGGTAGAGGGTGGGGAGGAGTCCCAGGTTGGGAGGCTCCCTATTTCTATGTTAGAAACTTGCCCAGTGAACCTGAGCAGAGAAGAAAGGCTTCTCCATTTTCCCCATCTGACACTTGGAAAAGGGCTCCTCACTCTGAGCCTGATCTAAGCCATTTCCCAGGCATCACGGATGTGCAGGAGGTGGAAGCCTTCCTTCGAGAGGGGCTGCTCATGCGTGGCTTGAACCACCCAAATGTTCTGGCTCTCATTGGGATTGTGTTGCCACCTGAGGGGCTGCCCCGTGTGCTGCTGCCCTATATGCGCCATGGAGACCTGCTCCATTTCATCCGCTCACCTCAGCGGGTCAGTGCCCAGCCCTTGGGAGCAGGGGTGGGGGTAAGCAGCAGCTGGAGACGGAGCTGTTCTGCCCTTGCTCATATACTCACTGTGCTCTCAGAACCCCACCGTGAAGGACCTCATCAGCTTCGGCCTGCAGGTAGCCCGTGGTATGGAGTACCTGGCAGAACAGAAGTTCGTGCACAGAGACCTGGCTGCTAGGAACTGCATGTGAGATATTTGGGTAAAGCCAAGGGGCAGGTCAGGAGGGCATGTAGCTGCCCAAGGACTCTTCAGGGAAGGGGCCACTCTAGCCCTGGGCATATCTTCCTTTCTCTCTGGGCCTGTTTTTTTTCTTTTTTCTTTTTTCAGTCTGCCAAGTACAAACTTTGCTCTGAAATTCTGTCAAGGCCTGGAAGAGATGGGTTTTCAGCCTGGGGAGATTCAGTTCCAATGATTCCCCCCTCCCAGGCTAGATGAGTCATTTGTGGTCAAGGTGGCTGACTTTGGTCTGGCCCGGGACGTCCTGGACAAGGAGTACTACAGCGTCCGTCAACACCGCCATGCTTGCCTACCTGTCAAGTGGATGGCACTGGAGAGCCTGCAGACCTACAGATTCACCACCAAGTCTGACGTGGTGAGGCCCCTCCTGCCTTAGGTCCACATAGCTTCCACGCCCTAGAAGTTGGCCTTGCCCATTCAGCTGCTCCTGATCTGAGCCCAGGGTATTCCCACTTAGGCAACCTCCACAGCTCATTTGTCCACCTCTTGGGTAGATGTGAAATGAAATCGGACACCTACTGAGGCAAGTGAGATAAAAATTCATTGGCTTGGCCAGGGGTTTAGCTCAACTGTATAAGTGCCTGCTTGGCAAACGTGAGGTCGTGAGTTTGATCCCCAGCACGAAAAAAAAAAAATCATTAGCTCCTCCCAGGCCTTTCAGAGCTTAGCCCAACTCCAACTGGGTAGGCTGAGAAGGAGACCCATGTTGTGCAACATTCAGGAATGAGCTCTGAGTGGAGGGTGGGGTCTTACATTGCCAGGTGAAGAACTCTGGGAGATAGAGGACCTGTGGGACCCATCTACTCCCCAATTTGAAGTGCGAGTTGAGTCCTCCCACTTTCTTTTTATAGTGGTCATTTGGTGTGCTGCTGTGGGAACTGCTAACACGGGGTGCCCCACCATACCCCCATATTGACCCTTTTGACCTCATCTACTTCCTGGCCCAAGGTCGGCGCCTGCCTCAGCCTGAATATTGTCCCAATTCTCTGTGAGTACATGGAGGTGGTAGGGGGGAGGAAATGAGGAGGGGTCAGGAGGTAAGAGTTCCCACCTTGTTTTCTGCCTCACCCTTTGATTGACTAGGCAGGAGATCCTCTCTAGGTCTCAGTTTTTCTCATCTGTGGACTTCCCCCCACTCCTCAAATTCAGGGCAAGATGCAGAGAGGGCCTCACAGTTGTCATGGCAACAGGATTCCAACTCATAGTCTGGGTTGAGGCCAGTGGCTTGCTTCCCCAGCTCCCCCCTTTTCCTGATAAGGGGGCTGTTTTCCATCTCTGCACTTATTTAGCCTCAAGGAAAGATTCCATTAGCTCCCACAATGGCCCTTTTGCATCACCAGATCAGGGTTTTCTCACTGGAGGGAGCTTCAGATTCCCTGTTTCCAGCAGGATGGCAGCAGCCATGCTGTCATCAGTGCTGCAGGGTGGGTCTGGCTCCCTGAGCAGCACAGATGCTTCAGCTGTATTCAGGTCTGTGGGATCAGAACAGGAAGAACCAGGTCACAGGTAAAAGTGGTTGATGAATCTCTTGTTCAGGCCATACTCCAAAAAGTGTGAGGATAGCACTGCCTTAAGCCCTACTTGTCATGGGTTGGACTTTATGATCCACTTCTATAAGGCATCTGATCTGGAGGGACATTGACTTCACTGCCAGTCTGCATCCAGGGTGGGCTCCCTAGACAGACTCCTGGCGATTTCTATATAGGCTTCATTAGGAACGTGAGGTGGGGGAGATAAGGCTAGGCAGAGGGACAGGGTGGCTATGATGCGGATGCAGGAAAGGATGCAGCCCATGCCATGGGACTGCTTGAGCTGGGTTGGCACTTCAGTTTTTTGAAATTGAGACCAAGGGGTCAGGTCTCTGTACCAGGCATTCATTAGTCACTGGCCATAGCTGTCCCTGGTGGGGATGGTGTGCTTGTTGGAGGCTGTTTGCTGCCTGGGGCAGTACCAAGAGAGGGGTTCAGCTGAGAGTTGTCACTGTGCATACTCAGTCACTGGGAGAATGAAGGGGATCCAGATAGCACACTACCACACTAGTGACCTTTGTGCCAGAGCAAGTCCCTTCTTCCTCACTGGTCTTCAGTTTGCTCATTTATGAAATGCACCTGATAACAGTATTATTCTCAGAGAGTGTGAGTATGAGATACTATGTGTACCCTTAGGCAGTGCACCCTTAGACAGAGACTTAAGGTGAGGGTGACATCCAAGATAATTAAGCAGGCAAACCTGGAGAACTTCTGTTTCAGAACCATGATGTCACTAGTGCTGACCCCAAATGCTGCCCCTTTGGGTCTTTGGCTCCCCATTTTACTTCTTTCCTGAAATCTGCGTGAGATAATCATAATAGCCTATGAGGTGGGCCTGCGCTAACCACCTCATAGCTATCCCTGCGTCCTGTTCTCCTGTTACTTTGTGATCAGAGGAGGTGTCAGAGGTACAGAAAGGCTAATGAACTTGCCCAAGATCACATATCCTATGCCATGGAGCACCAGATCTGAATTAACTTTTTTTCTTTTCTACTTTTTGCAGTACTGGGGATTGCACCAGGGCCTATGCACTGGGCTAAATCCCTAGCCCTTGCTATTACTTATTTTGATACAGGGTTTTGATAAGTTACTAAATTGCTCAGGCTGGACTCAAATTTGTGAGTCTTCTGCCTCACTGGGATTATAGGTGTGCACCATTTTTAATCTCTGAGGAAGGGTGTACCTGTGTTAGGGTGGGTAGGCAGGACTGTTTCAGTGATCATAGCAGTGAGAAGAGCTGTCCCTGATGGGCACTGCTGGGCCCTAGGCCCTGCCATGTATTCTCTGTTTGGCCTAACAAGGGATTATCAGCAGGTAGAGAGCTGAGAGGTCTAGATCAGGGTGCCTTGTGCCTTTGACTCGCCCCCTGCCCCCTCCTGCAGGTACCAAGTGATGGAGAGATGCTGGGAGGCAGACCCAGCAGCACGACCCACCTTCAGGGCACTGGTGGTGGAAGTGGAGCAGGTTGTGGCCTCACTGCTTGGGGACCACTATGTGCAGCTATCTGCAGCCTATGTGAACTTGGGCCCTGGCACCATGGACGAGGGGAATGTGCTCCTGGAACATCCACGGTCCTCGCCTGTGCACAGGAGCATGTCTCGGCCCCGACCCCTCTCAGAACCACCTCTGCCCACTTGACTCAGGTCCTGGGAAGGCCCACAGGGGCTGAACTTTCTTAGTGGCCTTGAGCTAACCCCTGGTGGCCTCTGGGTCATACCTGACTGGAGGAATGGGGTTTCCACTTTGTGCCTGCCCTTTAACTTTCAGGGAAGGGAAGAGGGCATACAGGTCTCTCACTACACAGAGTGAGCCTATGAGAGCAGCCCTTCTCTCACATATTTATGGAGCACTTTCTGTACCATGCCTGCTGGGCACAAAGGACTCAGCAGTGACACAGAGGCACTCACTTTTGAGCCAATAAAAAATGAATATTCTTGTACAAACTGAAAAATTCTGTGAGAGAAAGATAGGAGGGGATGGAGGGCTGCTTTAGATCTAGAGGTGACTATAGAGGTGAGGGAAGCCTCCCAGGAGGTTACACTGTTTTTTTGAGAGAGGGTCTCACCACATAGCTCAAGCTGACCTTGCACCATGTAGTCCAGGCTGGACTCAAACTTGTGCAATCCTCCTGTCTCGGCCTTCTAAGTGCTAGCACTACAGGTGTGTGCCGCCATGCCTAACCAAGTGGTGACACTCTTGCTGAGGCCCTATCAGAAGGGGGGAAATCTGCCAGAAGCAGAGTTTGCGGAAAGTTTTTGACAGGGCGAACAGCATGTACAAAAGCTCTGCTGCTAGAAAGACTCTAGGTCAACCAGATGGTTACAGAGGATAGAGGAGGTGGGCAAGGCCCAGGTCAGATTACAGGACCCTGAAGACTACTGGATCAACAGCAGCCAGGATGGTGTCTCCTGAGGTTCAAGCTGTCTGTCCTCACCCTAGCACTTCTCCAAGGCTCCCTGTTCCATTCACAGTGTCCCTACCACATTTACACACAGATCAGGGCATGAACACCTGCCCACTTCCCAACCCTGCCATCACCCTGGAGAGAGAGGAGCCAGCAGCAAGGCCTTGGCTCCACTTTGGAGGAACCAACTTCCCACCATGTTTGTATTTACTTGCTATGCCACTGAGGGGCATGTTTCTCTGGAAAGGGAGAAGTGGCCCCTGTCCTGCCCTGCTCCCACACCCTGCCTGCTGAGGGAGGCAGCTGGGCCCTGCTGTTGTGGGGGTGGGTAGCTAGGGCCCAGGGTATAGATTGCAGTGTTGACTTTTCCTTGCTTAAGACCCTTGTGGCCTTTATCGTAGTTTGGAGACCCCTAGTTCACCCTAAGCAGGGCAGGCTCTCTCCCCTCTAAGCCTTCCATGCCACACCCTGTCATACATGGAACCCTGGGTTTGCAGCAAGAGATCCCTGCTAAGCAGAATGGGGGTCTCCTTGGGACCAGGGATGCCCAGGTGTCCACCCATTTTACAGCTCAAGCTGTCACCCCAGGCCAGAGAGCAGCTTAGTCCTAGGGATCCAAAGGGCCCTGAGGACAGGTGGATAAGGCTTAAAAGGGGACTCTTCTGCTGAATTTCAGAGGCCCAAAGATGAGGGCCCTGAGAGCTAAAGATGGACAGAGACAGACAACCTATTTACAGCTACATCTCTGATGCCTCTCAGAGCAGGCATAGAGGAAGCAGTGGACTCATATGCTAGCCCATTGACACTTGTCTGTGTGTGACTATGATAGACAACTGTGTTAGCCTTGTGCCTGGGAGAGGGGCAAGTGGGGTATTTTGGAGTACCCCAAAGCTGTGTTCCCTGTAGCAATGGGAAAGGACTGTCCTTGTTACTCCAACTTGTAGTCCTCATCCTTTAACCCATCTCAAGGATCTAAGGGTCACCCATAGTTCAAGCTGTGGGTAGAAAGTGAGGAGAAGGCCCAAGGGCTCCTTCCCCACTGGCTCATCTGTTCACAAGAGGGTTCAGAGAGGAGAGAGGTCTCCAGACAGGAAAGAAGCTTAGCATGGAAAAGGGTCCCAGAGAAGAGAGACAGGGATGGGAGAGAGAGAGAGCTCAAGGGATATTAGGTTTCCCGAGCAGCTACAGTGTAAGGTTTTGAGCATGTTTCCATATGCTCCTATGCTGAGCCCCACCAAGGAGCCAGAACTTCCTTCAGCTCCCACCACCTGTGTTCAAGGACCTCCAGAGTTCTTTGTGGAGGGGTTCCAGTTAAGCAGGTACTTAGGGTCTTGAATTATGGCACAACTGTCCCACCCCAACTTCTGCAGCCTCCAAGCTCTGAGCTCCATTTTCAGAGCCACCTGATATGCCCAAGCCCATCCAGAGCACCAGGAAATAAGATTTCAAATTGGTGACTGAGCTGCTAGGGAGGACAAATAGTCCCAGGCCACTAGACAGGGTGGGGAAGGCTGAGTTGCCGAAGTCTCAAGTAGCTCCAATATGGCAGGGGGCCAGCACAGAGGGAAGATGGTAGATCTACCAGCGATGGTAGATCTACCAGCTTAGGATGGGGTGAGGCAAGGTTTCTCTTAGGGTTCTGGGAGCTCAGCCTTCCCCCAGAGAGTGATAAAGGACAAGTAGCTGCCTGTCTGCCTCATCTCCATCCATCACAGCCTGGTGGTGCTGGGGACAGGCAGATCCCAGTACAGGCTGAGAGAGGCGAGGGTGGCAGCTGGGACCAAGAAAGCAGCAGATGACTCACAGTCTCTTGACTGCCCATTGGTGGTGTTTCTCTTGTCTGGCACCTGAAGGGCGTGCATGGGGTAGACTGACCCGCTTTGGTGGGACAGCAAGTCTAGCCCAAGATTCTCCTTATGCTTCAGCCCCAGCCTCTCAGGAAATTTCCCAAGGACCCAGAGGCTTTCTGGGGGTCACACCTGAGGACTCCAGATATAGCTGCTTTCCAAACCCACATCACTGTTGCTCCACAGGAGCTCAGAGGCCAGGCTCACGGTGGTTCCCGTTTTGAACACAGATGGTGGGAGCTGAAGGAAGTTGTGGCTCCTTGGTGGGGCTCAGCATAGGCAGAAACACAGGAATCAGTGAGTACCAGAGTTCCCAGTGCTGGGGCGCCCTCTCTTATCTGCTCCCTTCTAGGTTAGTTTAGCTACCCGAACACTCATGCACAGGTATTTGGGATGTGGCGATTTAGGGTCTGGGATGTGTCAGGGATGGCGGGGGCTTGAAGCAGCTGCTGGCCAAGATGACAGGATTCAACCTGATTTGAACCACTGCTTCCTCCCTCCCTTATGACATGAGATCCTCCTGGGATGATGCAGCCTGGACGTGGAGAATTAGAGGACCCAGAGGAGTTTACTTCTGGGATCCACAGCAGTTCAACTTCCACCAAATATCAGCCTACTGTTAAGTCCCTGAAATGAGTACTTTGGGTAGTGCCACTCAATGTGCCAATATGGACTTGTGCCCCCTGATCCCTCTGATCAAGTCATGTGTTTGTTTTTTGTGAGTGGTGGTTTGGTGTTTTGTTGTTGTTGTTGTTTTTTGTTTTTGAGACGTAGAGTCTCCCTGTGTAGGTTAGGCTGGCCTTAACTCACAATGTAGTTCAGGCTGGCCTCAAACTCATGGCAATCCTCCTGCCTCAGCCTCCCAGTGCTGCAGCTACAAGCACACCACTGTGCCTGGTCAGTTGTCTGTTCCTAGAGTCATTTCTGCTCTCCACTGGGCCTGGGTTGTATAGGGTCCCTGGAAGAGCAGCTCTTCCCATGCCCCCTCTTGAAGCATGGTTTGAGGTCTTTTTCAGGCAGTCATAAAGCCATGTGTGTTTTTGGCAGCATTTCTTCACCCTCCCCCACCACTTATACTAACTTCTGGATGGAGAGGGCCCTCCAGAGGGTATGAGGGACTTACCAGCCCCTAAGCCAGCTGTGGGCAGCAGTTAGGGCTGTGCTGTTGCCCTCCCTCCGGGCTGGTGCGGCTGGCCATCTTTCACGCAGAGTTACGTAAGCTTGAGTCAATTGGGACTCAGAGCAGTTCATTGTGGGCTATTTTTAAGCTGCAACACATCACAGCAGAGGGGTCACTGCACTGCCGGCTTGCAGGGAAGGTTGTTTAAACATCTGTTATTTAAATTTTCCTGTGTCTTAGAGCTCAGAAGCCCTAGCCTCCCAGCACTACTGGGTTTTGCCTTCCATATCCCAGATTAGGAGTGGATTATCTCCCCTCACCCACCCATAGAATCCCTGCCTGTTTTCCTTTGAGGTTAGGCAGTGGGCCTAGATCCTTTACAGCTAGGTTCTATCTCCACGAAATAGTGTGTCCTGGCTGGGAGAAACTTCAGGGAAGCAAGAGGTCTAGGGCTTACAGGTCACTTGGGTAGTTACAGTGATGGAGGTCAAGGGAAGGAGGCACAGTGTCAGTGTGGAACTACAAGACTGGGGACTGAGAATATATCCCTTCCTCTTTCTGGCCTCAGTTTCCCATCAGTACTGAGAAAGATCTGGACCACAAGATCCCTTGGGGTCTTTTCAGAAGCCTGCCTTTGTCTGGGCTCTGCTAGCTGGAAGGTCGTTCTTCCCCAGATCAAATGCTACCCATCTGCAGCCTCAGGAGCAAAGGGGCTGGTGCATATGCTCCTGGGCATTGGGCAGGGATGAATCTTCGGGGGAAATGAGCCTCATTTTCACATCCTTTATAAAGTGGATGACTACATCGGGAGATTTTGAAGGCTTCTTCCGACCCTGGGTTTTTGGAGATGGCCAGAGCCTTCCTAGGGCACCAAGAGTGGAAGGCACAAGTACCAGAAGAGCACAAGCCCAGGCTCCTGACAGAGCTAGCCCCCTCCTGAGGGCTGTGTTGGAGAAGTAGACCTTGGTAGGCTGTTAGAGCTCCCAGGAATATAACCACTTGTATCTCTCCCCTCCATGACCTACCTTCCTGCCACTTCTCTATCATCCTAAAGAACTCTTGGGTGGTAGCGTTTCACTCTGATCCACACTGGAGAAGGGCTTCCAGAGTGACTTGACTCTCTCCCCAGGCCTTGGCACCTTTTCCCAAAGGGTTGAGGTAAAGATGAGGGAGACGTTAATGCCAGAGCTTCCTTTACAGGGTTGAATCCATCTGAGCTCCTTCCAGCTCCTCCCTGCACCCCACAGCCCTCAGACTGGGGAATGGGCTCAGCCTGGGGGAGGGGCTCTCTAAGTTGCCATGGCAACACGTTGGCCCTCCTCACTTCCCAGAATCAGAAATAGAATTGGACACCCTTCTTCCTGGTGAGAGGCTATTTAAAAACAGGTGGGGGGAGGGCACAGGGGCACTATCCCCAGGGGATGGGCAGGAGGGGGTCCAGATTGATAGCCTACATACCTGCCCTGCTGCCCTTCCCCTCGGCTGAATGAAATGGGAATAAGCTTTGACCAGTTAAGAATTCTAAACACAATGACTCGGCCTGGCCCTGCAGCATATGTAGCTGGTCCATGCTTCAAACCACCAGGTCCCTAGGAGGGCACTGACTTAGTGTTACCAATAGGGAAAGTACCCCTCCCACAAATGAACTACCTGCTAAGCTATCCAGAAGAAGAGCAGATCCATGGGTGTGGGGCTGCAGCACTAGATAGGAAGTATGTTGGTTCCTCTCTGTGCCTGCCTGGCTTTGGCATGACATCCAGTCCTGGCACCATAGCTTCCTGGGGTTGCTGCAGGTCTAGAGCCTAGTGGCATAACTTTGGACTGTGGTTCTACTGTACAGTAGCTAGGGAAATGCTCTCCTCTCTTTCTGGGCCTTGATTTTCTTCATCTGTAATAAAGGTACAATAGTACCCAGTTTATAGAACTGCTGTGAGATTTGGTTGCGTGTTCTCCATATTGTGCTGGCACAGTGGAAGGACCTGATCACTATCAGTCTGGGTTTTTTTTTGTTTGTTTGTTTGTTTGTTTTTTTTGAGACAGAGTCTCACTATGCAGTTCAGGCTGGCCTCAAACTCACAATGACCCTCCTGCCTCAGCCTCCTGAGTGCTGGAATTACAGGAGCCTGCCACCACATCCAGCCATGTCATTGTTATTACTGCTCTAAGCTCTTTTGCTTCCCCAGTGGGAAAGCCCTTCTTTCTTCTTAGGCCAGACTATTCAACTGGCCCTTGTTTCTTCCCTCAGGAGACCCCAGGCCTGTTGTTTACAAAGGACCCTACCCCTGGAGAGGAGGGCCATGCCTCACTCTACAGGAGTTACAGAATGGGTCCATCATCAAACAGGAAGGGGATTCTCCAGGCAGCTCTCTTTCCCTCAGTTCCTCCCAGGCACAGCCCAGCTCCAATGCTACAGAGGCACTAGAAGTTGCTACTAGATCAATGTCATGAAAAACTAACTAGCTTGCTCACACCAGAGTGTAACACAGTTAATAACATCCTGAAAGTATGTGTGTACACACATGGATGCACACATATACACAGCCTAGAGAGTCCTGCGCTCTACCACCTTTCCTGGGTCATAGCATGAAAGAAAACCATTTGACTCCCTGGTGTCTGAGCTGTCTGTACGGGTTCTTAACTAAAGACTCCATCTGAAGATGGAGAAAAGACCTAGGGGGCCTGAGATGTGGCTGAGTCAGGCTTTGCCCAGCGTCAAGTCAGAAAGGTGCAGAAGCAGCATGGTGCTAGCCTTGGTCCCTGGTCACAGAGCCTCGCACCCCACGGCCAACTGCAAGCACTATTTTTAACCTCTGTGAAAACACATTTCTTCAGAGGACAAGCCTATCGTTACATTTTATGCAAACCTGTTTCCTAAGTGGAAATACTGAGGCTTGATGGGACACAGCCCTGACAAAGGGAGGGAGAGGGAGGAGGGGGTGATCCTGTCCCAGGTCAGAATCTCCAAACCCAAGCTCCTGACGGTGGGTGGCTCTGGGACTACAGCGTAGGACTGTCTTCTTTGGCTGCGGGGCAGCTCCAGGGCTGTGGCCGAGATCAGGAAGGATCCCCTGCCTCCCTTCCTGTCTATGTTCCCCATCTAAGAAACAGGGGCTTTATTTACATTTCTTACCTATCTAACCCATGTCTGGGTCTTTTTCCAGTTTTCCCAGCTCTGTGCCCCTGTGTGTTCAGCCCTGCACCTGCAATGTACCCACTGTGTGTCTTCCATGCCCCATTTTGTAATTGTCATTTAGCTAGCCCTGTAGCCACTGTGTCCTAACCTTGGGCTCAGTGCTTTGCCCCCTTTATGGCAAAGGTTAAGTTGACACAAGGTGACAAGAGGTAGAATGTTTTGACTTGAAGATTCTGAGCAGAGGTTCCGCCCCTACCCCTCCAGGATATTGGTTCAGGGCTTTAGGGACATGTGGCTCTGGGGAGGGGGCTCTACGAGGCAAGGCAGAGGAGAACCATCTGGAGCAGCAGAGATTGCCAAGGAGCCTCTGTCCCTAGAGCTGGAGCTGGGAACACAGCGGAGAGGAGGCTGGGCCTGCTGGGCCCCTCACTCTCTTCTAAATCCTGGGACTAAATGGTAAAGGAGCTTTGCCCCCACTCCCAAAGGGCCTATTCCTGAGCCTCCCCTTCGTATCCCTCTGCCCTGCCCTTACCCCAGCCTGTCCTGAGGTGCTGTCCTTCTGCTGAGGCTGGCCTGAGCACGATGGATACTGGCTGAGTAAGGTGAGAAAAGGTTGACTTATAGCTGGCCAACTTCAAGGGACCCAGGCTTCTCTGCCTGACAAGTAGAGGCCACAGGGTAGGTCCCTACTCTTCAGGGGTGGGGCCCTGGTTTGTCACACTGTCACACCTCCAGGTCAATGGGGGCTGTGATGTGTGGTGTTGCCATAGCAATGAGGTAGGGGCAGGGCACCTAGGGCATGGAGCAGGACTATGGAAGCCACCAAGAAGGCAGGGGGCCATGATCCATCAGGCCCCCAGGGCCAGCCCTCGGCCAGCAGCCAGCAAATGAGGGGTGGCCTCAGAGAATCCCAGGGATTGGGGATAAGCTCAGAATCCCTAAACTTCAAGCAGAGGTTGTCATCATCCACCGAGGCCGCCACTGATGAGGCCTGTGACCTAGATTCCCAGGCCCACATCCCTGAATCCATTCACCAGGTACACCAGGACCCTGCTCAGCTTAGCTCCCCATGCAGCTATGTGCAGACCTCCCAGGATGCCCCAAGACTCTTCTCAGCTAGACTGTTTCCAGGACACATCATGGGAACCCAACAGCATCTGGTCATGGACAATGGGACTCTGAACCTACCCCCGTGCATGCATAGCAACAGCACTGGTGACATGACCCAACATGGATCCTGCTTCTCCCGGCTTCAGGTGCAGCTTGGGCGGGAGGGCAAGGCTCCAGCTAAAGTCCTGGTAGGCTGGGGCAAGGGCCCCTGCAACATCGACTATATGGCCCCTGTGAGCACCCGAAAGAGTCGACGGTTACCATATTTCCTTTCAGGAAAGAATCATGCAACCGAAGACCAAAGTCTTTCGGCTTCAGCCCAGGCTCCAGCCCAAGATCAGGAGCAGGGCAAGAGCCCAGCTCAGGCTCCTACCCTAGACAAAACTTCTTCACTGTCACCAGCTCCTCCAACTCCAGCTCAGGCTACTAATTTAGCTCTGGATCTAACTCCTGCAGTTGGACCTTACAAAGGTACCCTTGACCAGCCAACTGGTAACACTGCAGTTACCAAAGGCCTATCTCAAGACGTGTCCCTCAAGAGGTATGGCAATCAAGGCTCGATCCTCTTGGAATCTGTTAACATGGTCACATCTTGCCAAGACAAAGTGAATTTCGACTCTAATGGGGAGCCTCCTACCTCGGTACCTATTCCAAAACCATTCCCAGATCATGCCCAGGGACACAAGGTTGCCAGAAGGCAGGTGCCATCTGAGCAGCCTGAAAATCTGGCAGAGAAGGCCCTGGTCTATACTTCCAGGCCTGTCACCCCCAAACCAGGCCCAGAGCCCCCAGGTACACCCCAATCCCAGAATAATAACCAGAAGATTCGCAGTTCTCAGCCAGACAAGCAATTCCCCAATGTCTACAAGAGCAACTGCTCCAATGTGCCACTGTCTGCCTACCAAGTAACCTGCCAACAGCAGTTACCACCTCAGTCTCCCAGGGAAACTGTACCAATGTCCCGCTCCAGTGCCCCTACTTGTCAGCACCCGGAAGGTGTGGAAGACTCTGTGCTGGTGTTTGATATGGCCACAGGCAACACCAGAATGGGGCTACTGTGCCACGATCCTATGGGCTCACGGGCAGTGCTGGTGGGCCTCATGCCCAGCCACCCATCTATCTGTGCCCCTGAAAATATCCTGTCCGCAAAGCCACCAGCCGGGCCCATTCTCTCTCCTGCCAGCGATCATTCCAGCTTCTGGTCCACCACAGCCGTGTTGTCCAGTCCTGTGCCTTCTAGCCTCTCATCAGGCAGCTACCAAGAGGTGGCCCTGCTTCCCAAGGAAGCCAGGCTCAACCTGGAGTTGCAGAACTCCCCTGGTATTCAGACACCCACCTCGGTTGGCATGCCCACTGGACCTGTTCCACCAGGAAGATCCCTCCGATTTGGTGAGGAGATGCAGACTTATGTTCCTGATGCCAGCTTATCCAAACCTGATGCCAAAGAAAATGACCTTAGTCACACCATCTGGATGTCAGAGTCTTCCAGGATGCCAGATGCCTCCAAGGTCCAGAGCAAGAAACAGCTGTATATGAACTCTGCTTCACCAGCCAATCCCCAGGTGGTGCCCACGTCTCAGCTCCAGCAGGATGTAGGCAGCAACAGCCAGAAAAACACTATCACTCACTCGAATAACCCTCAGGCTGAAAATGCTGAGCAGGTCCCCATCACTGGCCAGACCTTCCACAATGGGCAGAACTTCCTTGCTAGACAGCTACCTGTAACTGAACAGGGCTTGCCAACTGGTCAGCCCCCCTCTACCAGACAAACCCCCCTTAATAGTCAGCCTGTTTTCACTGGGCAGCCCCCTCTTGCCAGAAAGCTTTCTTTCACTGAGCAGATACCCTTCACCAGGAAGCCCCCCATCTTCAAAGATCCCACCTTCTCAAGAGGACCTCTCACCTCTGAGGAGCCTGGCCAGCCCTCCACCCAAGATGGTGAGTCCTCGGGCCTGCCTACCCATGTGGGGATCCTTAAAGTGCCTCTGAGCTCTGAGAACATCTGTAGCTGTGTGGATAGAGACAAAGTTGGCATTGGTAGCATTCAAAACCCCAGCATGCATCTGCATCCTGGCAGCTGTTTAAGGGTCCAGGAGGAACAGCTTTCTCTGATCGCATTAACTACATCTGGCACTGGTTGCACAGTCTTGCCCATTGCCATGGTGGGCACCAAGCACCAGGGTGGGAACCAGTTCAATCCGACAGGTGATGACATTACACATTCATCAGTCATTGCACACCTTGGTCCGCTCCGTGGGGCATGCTATGAACTGGTGTCTACCGTGGATACCCTGCCAAGGCGGTCATCAGTGCTTTGCCACCACACATTGGGTCCCTATCAGGACATGGCAGCAGTAGTGATTGATACGGGCATGGGATTCACCAAATGTGGATTGGCTGGAGAGGACCATGTCCTCACTGTGGTACCCTCGCAAGTTCAGCTGCTTCAGCATGCAGCCCAGGGCCAGCCCCGGTATGCAGTCCCTGAAAACCAAGACGGCTCCTACCCAGTGCTGAACCGAGGGGTGGTCTCCGACTGGGATGCACTTGAAGTGCTGTGGCAGCACCTGTTCTACTGCAGGCTAGGTGTGCAGCCTGAAGAGCTGGCTGTGCTTGTGGCTGATTCACCCATTTCACCACGTACCAACCGAGAAAAGGTGGCTGAGATACTCTTTGAGCATTTCCATGTGCCAGCCATGCAGACAGTGCATCAGGCCCTATTGGCACTTTATGCTTATGGGCGTACCACTGGGCTGGTACTAGGCAGTGGCCATGGCACCTCCTATGTGGCGCCCATCCTCACTGGGCAGTTGGCCCCTTCTGACACCTACCGGCTGGATGTGGCTGGTGCTGACCTCACTGACCACCTGGCTCAGCTACTGCTGGCAGGTGGTCACTCACCACTCAAGAAAGGACTGGTCCACCAGATTAAAGAAGCCTGCTGCTATGTGGCCATGGATATGGCAACTGAACTGGCCCACACCAAGGCCCGGGCCCAGGTGGACTTTGTGCTCCCAGATAAGCAGGTTATCACACTGGGTTCTGAGCGTTTCTGCTGCCCAGAGGCTCTTTTTCGGCCCAGTCTGATAGACCTCAACCAGCCAGGGCTCCCACAGCTGGCCCTGCTAAGCATTAGTCGGCTAGAGACCAAACAGCAAGAGCAGCTGCTGGCCAATGTGGTACTAGATGGGGGTAGCACCCTGCTAACTGGCTTCTCAGAGCGCCTGAAACAGGAGCTGGGCCCTCACGCCTCTGTGCTGGGCTCTCCTCACCGTGCAGTTGCTGCCTGGCTTGGGGGCTCCATCATGGCATGCAGGGACTCCTTCAAGAGCCTATGGCTCAGCCGCCATGAGTACGAGGAGGAGGGTCCGTGGGCTATCTACAAGTACCAGCTGTGAGCACATAAAGTTCTGGTTCTGCTTACTTTGAGTACTGGTGTGTGTTTCGGGTAGAGGGTGGTAGAGGGAAAGCAGGAGTCCAGGCGTGGGGGCAGGAATGGAGGCCTTGGCTCTCCCAAGGCATACTCTACCTCTGCACTATGGAACTCTATGGGCCTGGGCAACCTGCCCTTTCTGGAGAGCTCCAAGATCCTGACTAGCATTGGCTTTGGTCTGGCCTGACCTTTACTACACCCCAAGGGCAACTACAAAGAGTGGCTGCTGTGGGTTTTGCCCCGTTGCCCTGACAACAAAGTACAATTACCCTTGATTGCCAGCTAGTTGCCATGGCAGTTTCAAACATAATGTAATAACCCACACAGCCTGGAGTGAGTCATGAGGTGGGGGGTGGAGGGAGCCCCTTCCCCTAGGTCCAGAAGGAAAGACTGTTTGCCCTTCTTTATCTTGGGCCTTCTTCTGGTGACTGAAGCCAGCAACATGGACAATAGCCAAGCAGTTCCAAAGATAGCTGGGGGTACGGGGCATTGACTCCAAGCAAAGGTCCCTTTTAGAGGTAGGTTTCTTAGGGAAGACTGTCTGGTAACATGTACCTCCTAGAATCTGAGTGTTGGCTAGAGCTCTATGCTGGGATGGGAGTGGAGGGTGGAGATCCTTATCCACCGGCCAGAGTGTGACAGCATGAAAATACTGGCCACCGGTCCCTAGGACAGGGAGTGGCGAATGTAGGTAAGCCCTGAATCCCAGGGAGGCCAGGGAGGTGACATGACCCGGGCACTAGGAGTGAGGCTCTGGCTTGCTTTCAGAGCTCTGTGGATATTGAGGTTCTCAACTTATCTTGTCCCTTGACTTTCTAGCTTTGGTGAGAGCCAGAATACACAGTGTCTTCCACTCCCTATCCTCCCAGCTCCAGTAGCTCCTGCCCACAAGGTGGCCAAGTTACAGTTCTCAGGAGGGTTCGCAAAGAGGTCATGGAACATTGCCGATTCCACTGCCTCTGTTCTTATCTCAAAATCTGCCTCATGCTTAAGGGCCTCCTTCCATCCCTGTGGCCAAGTGGGCAGCTAGAAGTCATGCCCCCTGACCCTGGCAGGCTCTGAATAGGGACAGCAGAAACACAGCTTAGGGTTGGTCCAGTCCGTGACCTGGAAAAGCTGAGAGGATGGCATTCAGCCAGAGGGCGGCTGGAGTTTGAAACCGAACCACCAAGACCAGTCCTACCCTTCCTGTGCTTCCCTGGCCAGAGGCTGAGGGACATGCCATGCCTTTGGGTTGCTGTCTACGAATGACAAAGATCTACCTACCCTCACACACACCTAAGAGCAAGCGACTACCCTGATGGAGAGCTTGGTAAAAGTCAATGAATGACGTATGGTCACCATAAACCCTGCCTGCCCGAGTTTAGTCCAGCCTCTTCCCATGTCCTGCTCTCACAGACTGATTTAGCCTCCACAATCCGGAGACTCATGTGAGGCAGGAAGTGGATCCGCAGCTCTAGGCACTGGCTACAGCATCCACACACACGTGCCAGAAGCACGCCTGGGTGCACACAGAATGCAGACACATGTGCCCCAGGGTGCCACTGCATACTCTGTGCTGTTGCCATCTCCCTTAGTAAAAGAAAATACACATGTGTGTGCACGCACACTGCCACGTGCTCTCACCCACATGCACACACAGTGTGCATAGGACCAAGAAGAGGTGGAGTACTGCCAGCAGCAGCAAGGCTCTAGGGAGCCACCCCTTTTCCTGCCTGTAAATCCCCATTCCAATGTCTCCTTGGATTCACGCCTAGGTAACCATGACCCTGAAAAAAGAAAGAAAATGTGTGTATGACACTTGCAGGGTCAGCAACCCATGGCTTGGCAACCCTGTGCAACACAGAGACCCATTGCTTTAAGGGCAGTGCGCACATGACAGAAAGGTCTGAGTGCCAAGCCATTTATTCATTTTTCAGACAGCTGAGCACATTGAGATGAGAAACAGGCTCTGCCCTACACATCCCAGCTCTCCAGGAGATTCTTACTCCACAGCGGGGTAGGTATTATGATCCAGAAACACTCAGAACCCAGTAAGCCCAGAAGTGGCACAGCCTTGTCCAGAGGAGGTGACCCAAAGCCACATATGAATGTTCTCCAACATCCTTTCTAGAGGAAGGTTTTGTTTTGTTTTGTTTTGTTTTGCTTTGTAGCCCAGGCTGATCTTGCTTTGTAGCCCAGAATGATCTTGAACTCACTATGTAGTCCAGGCTGGCCTGTGATAATCTTCCTGCCTCAGCCTCTCAAGTGTCACAATTATAGGAATGTGCCACCATGCCTGGCTTTGTGGAAGAAGATATTGAGGGGTCTTGTTTTAGACAGTCACTTCCCATGCTGGCCTTCAGTCCCAGCTCCAGCTTCTTCACCAGTACAGTCCCTCCTGTCATCAGCCACAGTAGCCACCCGAGGAAGCCTCACTCAACCTGGCTGAAGATTCGGGGATGCTCTCATCTCTCTACACCTATGGTAGGGCCGCAAGGCTAAGTGGGAGGGGAGGGGCAGGACGGAGCCCAGCTTCTGACATGGAAAGACCTAAGCCTGGCTACAGGACGGTACGCAGAGCTTTGTGAGGGGAGTAGGGGCCAGTGTCGAGTTCATATACCTTCCTGACAAAGGACAGAGTCTTGGCCAAGGATTTCCTTCAAAGCTTCTTCCTAGCCATTCTGAACTTCCTCCCTCTTCACATGCCAGGCCTGCTGGGCCTTTGGTGCCACAGTTTTCAGGTGTCCCCATATTCTAGCTCACGAAGCTGCTCCTGAAGTGTTCGAGGATGATTAAACCAAAAAGAAAACAGATTCCACATCACTGGTGATTTCTTTTTCTTTTTTTGGTACTGGAGATTGAAAGCAGAGCTACATCCCTAGCTTATTTTATTTTACTTCATTTTATTTTGAGACAGGGTCTGAATTGCCCAGGTGAGGTCTTCTGCCTGGATCTCCCAGATCCCAGGTGATTTCATAATTTGGACAATTCAGCACCATACAGAGGAGGAACACTGTGCCAGCCAGCTTGGCTGGGACTTACAGTTGGGGCAGACTTTGGCTTTGCAGGTGTTGGGGGCAGGATGGTCTGGAGCTCTTATACCTGGCCTATATCGGGATGCCTAGCGGCTGCCATAGCACTTTTCCAAGTGAATTCCATCCTTTGGGTATGCTTTAGGGAGCTGGGCAGAGTCCCAGTCAGCTCTAGAACTCAGGCTGCTCCCCAGAGCTCCACGTCCTACCCTCGACACTGGGCAGAAGAAGGCCCCTTGGGCCCCTGCTGCCGCTGTCGGGTTGAGAGTTCGAGTATCCAAGGGAACCGCGGAGTCTGGCAGAGGCTCAAGGGCTGCACCGCCAACCTGCTAGCGTTCTTTTTGGGATGGGATTCCAGTCTCCGGCTCCGTCAGGGTGGGGGCGGGCCGGCCAGGAGACCCCGCCCCCAGCCCGCCCCCGGCCCAGGGTGCGAATCCGCTGCCTGCAGGAGGCTGGCGATGCTGGGTTCGCGAGCTGGAGCGGCTGCAGCTGGCGCCGCGTCTGCCCCGCGTGCCCGGAGCGGATTCTGCTCTCGCCGCCCCCGGAGCCCTCGGCGCCCTGCTGAGCCCGCGGCAGCCTCCTCCCAGTGACTGACCGGCGCTGCAGGTGCGGAGCAGGGTGGGCTGGGACGACGAGGGAGACGTCCTGCACGGATACGGGGTCCAGGGGGTTGGCTCCCTGGCTTGAGGTTCCGGGCGCAGAGTGCACGGGGAACCGCGAGCGCTCAGGTCCCCGTAGGGTCACCGTGCGCGGACTCTGCAGAGCGGGGGTGGCGTGCAGGGTCGAGGTGAAGTTCCTCTGGGCTCGGACGGCTCCCGGGGTCTCGGGGGAAGGCCTCTGCGTCTCCGAATTGTGGGAACATTAACACTCGAAAATCAGAGGTGTCCCATGAGGGTAGGGGCCGAGGGCTGAGCTGTCCCCTCCTGGCTTCCAAAGCCGCGTCCAGCCCCTCCCAGCTGCCCCCGGGCCCCCTCCCTCCTGCTTGGCAGTCACTAATTTCCATGACAACGAAGAGTTCTTTATGGGCGACAACCGGGAGGGGGGCTGGGCGGGGCTGCTGCGGGTTGCGGGAGGAGGAGGATGAGGAGGAGGAGGAGGCGGCGGCTCCAGAGCCCCTGGGGACCTGCACCCCTTCGGCCAGGTGCCAGCTTCAGAGCCTTGTGAGGGCCGGATAGGGGTCCTGGGCACGGACCCACGTGCGCGGCGGGGGTGCGGGGCGCTCCGGTTCTTGCTGGGAGGTGCGGGGCTTGGCGCTCACACGTGTGCCTCCCGCATGTATGTTGCTGTGCCAGCGGGGGCGATCCAGCAGCACTGGGGAAAGGGGTCAGGGTGGCACCACGGTGAAGCTGGGGCCCTGGGCCGCGGCTAGAGGTACAGTTAGAGGGGTACAGTTAGAGCTTGAGTTTCTGCTTCCCCAGGTGTTAAGGTCTGGCAGAGACCCTGGGTTCTTAAGCTACAGTATTCCCCTCCCCGCCCCCCCAGCCCTGCCAACTGCTTTTGTCTGCGTCCTGGTGGGCAGCGCCTGCTCCATTAAGTTCCTTGCTAGGGAGCAGTGGCCTCTGCCCTTTGCGAGAAGCTCGGAAGCTGTATCAGCCTAGCACAGTCTGCCCAGGCTTTGAGCCCCCCAGGATCATCTTCAGCGATCTGGTGGTCTCCCCTCCCCCTCAGGTGATTCTTGCCAGCTCCAGTGACTTCTGGACCTCAATTTCCTCAACAGGCAAATTAGACACCACTTGCCTCAGGGTCAGGCTGGTCTCCAGGGTGGGGCAAGGGTCTCCCTTTTCCATCATTTGGTGTGGACTCTCGGGTGCCCTAGGCTGGCATTGCTCATATCTGTTGCTCCTCTCTGGCCCCACCTCTGGTAGTTGCTTGTCCGGGGAGAAGGCCATAGAGTCTGTGGTGTCTGTTTAGGGAAACTGAGGCATGGGAGTTGAGGTGTTAATGCAGGTGCTGTTTCTAGCTCCCCTGACAAGATCTTGCAGGGCGATTGGTGACAGGATGAAGCTGAGCTGCAGGAGAGGCTGTGGAGGCAGCAGAGGGAGGGTGGCTTTGACTGGGGGACCTAGGTACAGCTGGGCCAGCTGACAAGGATTGGAGAGGAAAGCAGCTTGGTCTCTGAGACTCATTTCCACTCCCTCCATGCTTCTGCCTTCAACATGTTGGACCTCCTTCCCCTAAGCTGCCCTAGTGACAGGGAGGGGCTAGGGACTGCCACAGCTGGCCTCTTCTCCATCAAGGGGCCCCAAGAAGCTGGCCTCTTTTACTATGCTTTCCATGCCAAGTTCAGCATATTTATGGGGGGTACACAGAAGGTTTCAGTCTCAAAAGTCCAGATACCAGGTTACCTTCTTGCCCAAGGATTCAGAGCACATGGCTATGGTGGCCTTAGGGTATTGCTGAGCACCCCAAGGCCCCTTCAGAACCTCCCACTTACCTTTCCCTTGCTCTGCTCTATCTTTGTCCCTTTTATTCTGTTGCCTCCTTGCTCTTCTTCCATCATAGACTTTGCCTTTGTCTCTGTCCCTTTCTCTTTTTTAGAGTTTCTCTGTGCCCCCATCTTTCCTTCTTTGATAGAGACCAGGATCACAGAACCCATGTGGAAGGAGACAGGCTAAAGTGTCATGGAATTCTTAAATAAGGGACCTTGCTAACACATCTCCCTTCCCCCTCCCCTTGTTTTAAAACTTCCATCACCATAGCAACCCTTTACTCTAGTGCTTTCTGCAGTTCCCCTCCTCCAACCAAAGAGAAGCAGGGCCTCCAGTGGATTCACCTTTAGAGATTCAAAGATTAGGACCCCATATCCTGCGATGGGGAACCATTGGCTCTTGCCTCTGCCTGCATATTGAGGGCTGAACTTTCTGGAGGAAGCACTAGACCATTTGCTAACCCTCAAGACTGGGAAAGACCCTTCCTCTGTACTCTCTCATGACACGAAGGGAGTTAGCCCTAGGAACTGCTAACCATAGTTCAGCCAGGGTAGCCCCAGTCCAGTCTCCTGAAGCAGATGAACAGTGAACTGGACCTTGACTCTGTCTCCTGATACCAGACTCTGTGAGGAGATCTCTCCTTCCCTGGATGCTATGGCCGAAGCCTCATCTGTGAGCTAGGCAGGGATTGGGCCCCCAGCATGTCCATTTCAGCAGGGGAGTGAACCCTTGTCCCAGAGAGAAGAGAACAGGGGTGGTGACAGGCTGCCACTAAATCTGGAGGTGTTGCCGACAGTGGTTGGAAGGCAGCTGGGGGCCTCCTGGTCCCCACCTAACCTCTGTAGATTTACTGCAAGCTCTAGAGCCTCACATGGCAGGAGACCAGGGCAGTAAAAACTTGTTTACAGCTATGAAAGATGGGCCCTGAACCAAGCTGATCCCAGGGGAGGAGAGAGGACTCCAAATGTCCGGGCTTCTTGGCCTCTGCTTCACTAGGGCTTCCTCAGGGTCAGACTTGACTAGGGTGCAGTAGAGCCCCTAGAGGACCTCTGATTACTAGGATACAAAGGGCCTGAGGCTCCAATACCCAAGCCCAGTGGTTAAGCCTCAGGAGCAGGCAGTAATTGGGAAGTGCTGGATCCTCTGGCTCCCTGAGCCAACTAGAGGGCAGTTGCAGGGCCAGGCTCTGTACTCTTCCCATCATTCCCTTAGGTGGTCCCAGGTGCACACTGTTTATTTCCTGTATGTAGAAAGGTGGAAATCAAGTCTTCAGGGAAATGGTTGCTTTGAGACTTCTGTGCTCTCCAGGGGCCAATGTGAACCAGATCTGTGGTAGAGTGCAAATCCCTTGGAGCTGGGAGGCAGCTCTCCCATTGTTGGGTGTTGGGTCTGGGGTATGGGGATAAGAAATGCAAACCCTTTCTGCCCAGCCAAAACCGTTCTTAGTGCTATCCTTTGGCTGCTTCTCCAGTTTTGGGTCCAAGACCACTCTTTTTTTTTTTTTTTTTTGGTACCGGGGATCGAACTCATGACCTTGCGCTTACCAGGCAGGCGCTTAAGCCACTGAGCTAAATCCCGGGCCCTCAAGACCACTCTTGCAGACAGCTGCTAAGAACTTGGTTTATACAACATGTAGCTTCTCAGGGATAGCAGATGGTGGAGTGGATGGAGGTGGAGGGGACCAAGGTGCTAACTGGAAACATGGCCCCCTTTTCTCCACTCTTCACCCCGGAGTTAGGTCTAGGGGCACAGGCAAGGACAGCCTGAGATCAGGGCAGCCATACTAGTAGGGGGGGAAGGCAGATCTATCCCCGTCCCAGCATTAGGCCTGCAGGGCATAGCCCTAGGCTGAATACCATAGGCTTTCAGTGGTAGGGCCAGACTTCAGGGCCAGACCTAGACCCCCATGGGCATGAGTGCATATACAGAGCCAAAAGCTGAGACCAGGATCAGGGACAGGCATACATAAAACCTCCCACCCACACCATGCTGACAGAGCTGGGAGCTCTTGGAATGGGGGGTGGGGGTGGGGAAGGTGTCTTAGAGAAAGGCCATTTTGCACCTGGCCTTGGAGCATCAGGATTGTTTTAGACAATTTGCTTCATGGACAATCTTATAATGTCAGAAGTAGCAGTGAAAAGAGATTCATCCCAGGTCTTAACACCTCAGCCTGCGTGAAGGGTGCTCCACAAAAAAGCCAAGGTAGTGTGGGCCTTTGCCAGGGCCCAAGGCCCACACTTTTGGCTCCTGAGTAGACACAGAGCTGGAAAGTCACCTGTTGTTGCTAGTTTTTGTTTGTTTGTTTTAATGTTATAAATAACTGCTGTGACAAATAGAATTCTGATGGGAGGTTTTACGGGAAAGGCATTTGTGTCAGAAGGAATGGTGTTAGCAAAGCAACTGAACTGGGAGACCTACAGGCTAAGGCACTGCTCTGCTCAGGACATGGTCCCCACATTCAGCCTGGGAGGGCAGCTGCTGCCCATCAGGTACATGAGGACTGATGCAGCCCTCCTCCCCTGGATATAATGACATGGGGGTGGGCCAGCAGTAGTGAGTAGCCATACCTCTGCTCTTAGCTGTGAGGATGAAATTCCAGCCACGTACCCCTCCCCAGTAGATGTAGGAGCAGGGCTGCGGCCATGGTGGCAAAGACACGCAATTGGTAATGATCTTCAAAGCCTCTTTCAACTGCCGCCGAGGTGCCTCACTAGACAGCTTAAGCCCTAACTTTAATCATGATGATGAAATGCATTTGTATTCCCTGAGCCCAGGCGGCCTAGATGAAGGACGGATGGAATTTGTTCACTAATGTAGAGGACACATTGAGAGAGGACCAACAGGGCTGTGATCCCTGGGAACTGAGTGACTAGCTTGTGCCTGGGGGGAAGTAAGAAACAGCCAGGGCTGGCCATAGTGTAAGACTGGGTCCTGGTCTTTGACCCCCTCCTGGAATAGTCCTTTTTTTTTTTTTTTTCAAATCAGTACCAGGGATCGAACTCATGACTGCGCACTTGCAAGGCAGGCGCTTATGCCGCTGAGCTAAATCCTCAGCCCGGAATAGTCCTTCTTGCCAAGCTGCCTTCTCTGAGGATACCTTCTCTTTCTCTGCTACCCTGAGATTGAATACTTTCAGGCAGGGGAACATTTAGGTATTCAAGCCACAGCTCCCCTACCTCTGAACCATGGCTGGGGATGCCTTTTCTTTTGGGTGCTAAAGCAGCAGCCCAGTACTGTAGATGAGAGCTGGGCTATAATCAGCAGGGTTGCAGACCTAGGAGGCACCATATGCCAGGTGCAAAGAGTGCCCAGAACCTACTGAGCCAGCTGTATCTGGCTAGGTCCTTGTGCCTGGCCCTGACATCCAGGTCCTCTGTGGGCCCCTCCATTGAGGTGTTTGTTAGGCAGGCTTGTCTTTCTCTCACTGACCATCATACTTCTATACCTCCTGGCAAATCCTTCCCCTTAAGACCTGGCCCAAATGCTGCCTTTCTACACAGATGGTGCTTCACTCTTAGAGGACTCCTCCAGTGCCCCAGGATGGTGCCAGAGCAAAATATTTACTAAATGAACCAGTGTCATTACGGTAAAAATTCTAACACACAATTAATAAATACTATAAAAAGTCTGACCGGCCCCTTTCACATCCAATTTATTGCCTCAAAAAGAACTCTTATTTCCTTCAATGTCCTTCCAGAAAAGAGTTTGTGAAGCCAGACAGGTGTGGTGCTTACACTTGTAATCCTACCATGTGAGAGGCTGAGGCAGGAGGATCATAAGTTCTAGCCCAGCCTGACCAATTTAGCAACTTAGTGAGACCTTGTCTTAAAATGTAAAAACAAAATAAAAGGGCTGGGAGTATTGTTTAGTGTGAAAGCCCTGGGTTCAATACCACCAAAAGAGGAAGAAGAAGAAAACAAAACAAAAACAGTTGGTGAGCCTATGTCAATATATGAACTTTAACAACTACCAAGTATTCTTTACTGTGAATGGCTCTAATTTTTATTAATTTCTTTATTGTTAAGTACACTAAAAAAATCTAGCAGTGTCCTTCAAATTTGTATGTACATTTTTACAAATTATTAAAAAGCACAAATCTGTGTAACTACCACCCAGGTCATAAACAGACCCTCTAAACCAGGGGTAGTAGTGCACGCCTATAATCTCAGCACTTGAGAGGCTGAGGCAGGAGGATCACTGTGAGTTCAAGGCCATCCTGGGCTACATAGTGAGTTCAAGGCCAGCCTAGACTGTGTAGCAAGACCCTGTCTCAAAAGAAAAAAGAAAAAAACAAAAATGGATCCTCTAGAAGACTACCATGTGTCTTAACTCAACCGCCACCCTTTCTCCCTCTGACTCTGTGTATCTCTCTGTCTCTCTGTCTCTCTGTCTCTCTCTCTTTCTCTCTTTCTACTAGTAATCAAATTCAGGACCTTGCACTTGCTAGGCAGGTGCTGTGCCACTGAGTTATATTCCCAGCCCCCCTCCTTTCTCTTAGAAGGAACCATTTATTACCTGATTCCTGATGCTTATTTCTTAGGTTTTTTGATTTTTTTGTTTGTTTGTTTTTGTTTTTGAGATGGGGTTTCTCTATGTAGTTCAGGCTGGCCTTTAACTCACTATGCAGTCCCAGCTGGTCTCAAACTTGTGGCGATCCTTCTGCCTTAGTTTCCCTAGTGCTGTGATTATAGGTATGTGCTGCCATTCTTGGCTTCCTACCTTCTTTTCAGAGTGCTACTTCTGTGTTTAGATCCCTAAACAGTATAAGGGAGTTTTACTTGGTTTTGAGCTCTATTTCAATAGAATTATACTATATGTATTCTTTTGCAGATTTTTTTCCCCCTCAACTCTGTTCATAAGATACATCATGCATTTGGGTATAGCTATAGCTCCTTCATTTTCATTGCAGTATAATAGTCCATTGTGTGACTACAGCACAATACATCCTGCTGATATTTGGGCTGTTTCCAGTTTTTGGAAATTATGAATATAGCCATCATGAGCACTCACATAATTGTCCTAGGGCACAAATGTATGCATATGCATATATATATATACTTGCACATAGAGTATATTTGTTTGACCAAAGTATTTTTCAAAGGGGAGAGTTGCCACCAACCAGAGGTGTTTATATTATTCACATCTTCAGAGATGAATATCTGGTAGGTAGATGGTTATAGCCTCTGTATTTATGAAATAACTAAAATTTAAAGAAAGCATTTGATAAGTGTTTTTAAATATATAGAATGCATAACCCCTGATATGTCAGCTTAACATAGTTTTTGTCAGAGAGTGCCGTTGTAGTTCAGGGAGCCACACTGAGTGGCTGGACGAATGACCAGAAAAGCAGGGGAAGGCACACAGCTTTCGTACCCTTGAGCTGGTGCCATCTCTTCTCTGGCATGGCCTGATGCAGGTATGATGTTGTGGGGAGACATGAAGCATACTGAGTCAGACTCTGTCTTGCCCACAGCTTAAAGCCTGGCAATGCCGTTTGGGTGTGTGACTCTGGGTGACAAGAAGAACTATAACCAGCCATCGGAGGTGACTGACAGATATGATTTGGGACAGGTCATTAAGACGTAAGTGTCCTGTTGGGCAAAGATGGGTGGTGGGCAGGGGCTGCTTGGGAAAGGGGGAATAGAGTGTACCCTGGGCCAAGGCCAAGGCTGCTTACATTACCTGTGACTGCAGTGAGGAGTTCTGTGAAATCTTCCGTGCCAAGGACAAGACCACAGGCAAGCTGCACACCTGCAAGAAGTTCCAGAAGCGGGATGGCCGCAAGGTGCGGAAGGCAGCCAAGAATGAGATTGGCATCCTTAAGATGTGAGTGTGAGGCCTGGGGCAGGGTGGATGGGGCTGTGGGGAGCCCTGAAGGGCAGGTAGCCACAGGCAGTGGCAGCCTCTGGTGACCAAGTCTATGCCATAGCTGCTGGCCACTGTTCACTTGCCAGTCCAGGGACTAACTCAGCTTTAACCACTGGCTCCTCTCTTTGTCCCCAGGGTGAAACACCCCAATATCTTACAACTGGTGGATGTGTTTGTAACCCGCAAGGAGTACTTCATCTTTCTGGAGCTGTGAGTGAGGGTCTGGGGTCCCAGGATTTCCAGTCCCCAGGCTTTTACCTGTTCTGTCCTCTACACCTGAAGAAAGTCCCCTTTCCAGACCCTAGGTGTCCCCAGCCCCTGTACCTTGCCCAGCCAGCTGCCTGGTGCAGGAAGCCCTCCCGAATGCTCTTGCCTGACCTGATCCTTCCCACACCGGGCTCAGGGACTGGTGTCCCTCAGGGCCACGGGGAGGGAGGTGTTTGACTGGATCCTGGACCAGGGCTACTACTCGGAGCGAGACACGAGCAACGTGGTGCGGCAGGTCCTGGAGGCTGTGGCCTACTTGCACTCACTCAAGATTGTACACAGGAATCTGAAGGTGAGGCCAGGCCCGGGGTCACTGGGTCAGTTAGCAGCTGGCTGGGGTTGGGGTGAGCAGGACCTGGGGGCCTTGCTTTTGCCTCTGAGGCCCTCATGGTGTTGTCTTCTGCTCACCTACATGCATTCCTGGCTGGAGCAGTTGGAGAACCTGGTTTACTACAACAGGCTGAAGAACTCAAAGATTGTCATCAGCGACTTCCATTTGGCTAAGCTAGAAAATGGCCTCATCAAGGAGCCTTGTGGGACCCCCGAGTATCTGGGCAAGCAAGGATGGGGAATGGGGTGGGAGGCAGACATCAGGGAGCCTCTTTGGGTAGGAAGAAGTTCCTATCCTAGGAAGAGGGTGTGGATGGCACCACACCTGGCCAGGCCTGATACTGACCAGCAGGTGGACATTTTGTTTGTAGCCCCAGAGGTGGTAGGACGGCAACGGTATGGACGGCCTGTGGACTGCTGGGCTATTGGTGTCATCATGTACATTCTGTGAGTGGATGGGTAGAAGTAGGCTTGCAGCCAGGTTAGGGTGGAGGGCCTGTGCTTGTGGCCATGCTGGGTGACCCTGCCTCCATGTAGGCTTTCAGGCAACCCACCCTTCTATGAGGAGGTAGAAGAAGATGACTATGAGAACCATGACAAGAATCTCTTCCGCAAGATCCTGGCTGGCGACTATGAGTTTGACTCCCCGTACTGGGATGATATTTCTCAGGCAGGTGAGGAGGTGCCCAGATGTGGGTACAATGTAAGGGAGTACGGAGGGAGGTATTGTTGTCAGATTCTTCTGCTGGATTTTGCTCCTGCCCCCAGCCCATTAATCACCTCTAGAAAGTGAGGTGGGGTGCCATGCCTATCCTCTGTGGCTTTATCTCCAGCCAAAGACCTGGTCACAAGGTTGATGGAGGTGGAGCAGGACCAGCGGATCACTGCAGAAGAGGCCATCTCCCATGAATGGTGAGCAAGGCAGGGGAGGAACAAAGGACTTCTGTACCATTTATACCTAGAAGCACCCATTCTTCAGGCCTTAAGTGAGTGGTGTCACTTAGAGCCCAGGCTAGTCCACAGGCTTTGTCTTGGTTCCCATATGGTAAGCAGTCAGACTCTCCACAAAGACCCATATCCACATGCACTTGTACTCTTTTCAGGATTTCTGGCAATGCTGCTTCTGATAAGAACATCAAGGATGGTGTCTGTGCCCAGATTGAAAAGAACTTTGCCAGGGCCAAGTGGAAGGTAAGGTTTAGTGACTGTTTTTCCAGTGCTTCTCCTGGCACAATTGGTACCACATCCCTGCAGCCATACACGAACTTCTCATAGGCTACCAGGTGTGGCTGTGGCCACTGTCATTACCTTAAGCAGGAGTAACGATTGATGAATGGTCAGAGGTGGCTGGGGCACCATGGAAGGGGCTAGATTTGGCAATTGCCAAGAAATGGATCCAGCAATTCTCACCATGAGCCTTTCTCCATTGTCATCCTTTCAGAAAGCTGTCCGAGTGACCACCCTCATGAAACGGCTCCGGGCCCCAGAGCAGTCTGGCACAGCTGCCTCCCAGTCTGCCTCAGCTACAGACACTGTCACCCCCGGGGCCGCAGGTGGGGCCACAGCTGCTAGTGGAGCTGTCCCTGCCTCAGGGGGCAGTGCTGCTACAGCCACAGGGGGAGATGCTGCATGTGCTGCCAAGAGTGATAATGTGGCTTCTGCAGACCGTAGTTCCACTCCGGCCACAGATGGCAGCACCACTCCAGCCACCGATGGCAGCGTCACCCCGGCCACTGATGGCAGTGTCACCCCAGCTACTGATGGCAGCGTCACCCCAGCCACTGACAGGAGTGCTACTCCAGCCACTGATGGGAGAGCCACACCAGCCATAGAAGAGAGCACGGTGCCCACCACTCAAAGCAGTGCCATTCCAGCTGCCAAGGCAGCTGCCACCCCTGAACCGGCTATGGCTCAGCCGGACAGCACAGCCCTAGAGGGCATCACAGGCCAGGTTCCACCCTCTAGTAAAGGGGCAGAGGCTGCTGGCTATGTCCAGGAGTCTCGGAATGAGACTAGCTGAATGGGTAGCCTGGAAGGGGTGGTTGGGGGACCGATAGGAGGGTGGGAGAGTTGATCAGGGGCTTCTCATTGTACATAGAGTCACTGGCATGATGCCCTTGCTCCCCCAAGTCCACCATCCCAGTGGGGCATGCCTGGGGGTCACAGGAGAGCACTCTCATCTCCTGTGTGTATGTGTGTGAGTGGTGGGTAGGCCAGAAGCAGGGCCAGCCCCAGCCCCTGCATGGATTCCTTGTGGCTTTTCTGTCTTTTGCTAGCTTCTCCAGTTTCTGTTCCTTGTGGGATGCTGCTCTAGGGACACTCAGGGGGTCCTTGCTCTCCTCCTTCCCTTTCTGCCTCATCATTTCCCCAGGCAGGCCCTGTAGGTCCCATATTTTCCTAGGCCCTTTATTGGGTGGCCTTGCCCTAAGAGCTGGTCTTCCAGCGAGGCCCTGTCAGTGGTCATAGGCTCCTGAACATGAAGGTGTGTATGTGATGTGTGAGCTGCTCTAGGAGTAGATATTGGCCAGTATAGAGGATGCAGAAATCTAGGGCATTATGTTTTAAACCAAGACAGGTCACATGGCTGGGGGCACTGCATATTAGCTGTGGGGGTCCTCAGAAGCAGGAGTGAATATATAGGAGGGTGGAAGCTTCCACATTCGTCGCTGGGAAGGCCCTCCTAAGACTTTTGTGTTATTTTCTGCCCTGTAGTGGATTACCCTGTACCTTGAACTTCATGAGCTTTTAATGGAAAGGAGGAGCAATTAAGATGTGGCAATAACACCTGGGATAGCAGAGTACAACCCCAGTACCTTCTCGTCCAGCCTCACTGGGTCCTTAACCTGGGCCAAACAGGGAGGGCTGGGTGATATCTCCATGCTCTTCCTCGAGGCCCATCCTGCAGAGGCTCGACCCGTAAGTCCTCTCCATCCTAGGGGGCCTGCTGCATGTGGGTTTGCCCTTCACTGGGGCAGATTGTCTGCCCTCAGTTTTCCAACATGGAGAAGATGATCCTCCTCTGTTTTTACTGCTTACTCTGATCAGAGGTCTGGGTGCCTCTGAGCCATGTTAAGTTGCTTTTGCTAAGATGAGGAAGTGGAATAAGACTCCAGTTCCCTGGGGAGGCTCCAGAGAGGTGCCCTTTGTCAGACCATACCACAGCCTGGACAGGCAGCCACACTGGTCCTCGCCCTCGCTCGGCACTCTGGTGGTCCTGCCCTTCTCCATGCATGCCTATAGGTCTGCTCTGGTACGTGAAGGTTGGTGGGCTGACTGTGTGCCTGCTGAATCTGGCAAATAAATGTCACCCTGCAAAGCCTCTGGCCACCCTCTTGCCTTTGCTTCCTCTGTCCTACCGAGGAGGAGTCCCTAGAAGGCAATGGGAAGGGGAGAGTCTGAGAGAAGGTTCACAGGTAGTGACTGATGCTCAGTGGGTTGCTTGGGCTGAGAGTGAATCACTACTTACCAGTACGTTCCTTGAAGATGATGGTGAGGATCCTTTGGACTCTGCAGTTTATGTGGGGGGTGAGTCCTGGGCTAGGTTTGGGCCAAAGAATATCCCCTGGGCTGAGAGCTCAAGTAGGGGTAGTTGTTCCAACTCTGTTAACCAAGGAGCCTTTATCTTAATTTGGGGACAGACCTGGCTCACTCAGGGCCAACCACCATAGAGAGAGAGCTTGCTCACGTCCAAAATAGGGCTGGAGAGGGGATATAGGGTGGGTATTGCACAAAGGTTCTGTGCTGTATGTTGATTCCTGCTTCTTGTGAACACCTGTGTTTTCTACATAGGCCCAAAAGATTTTTGCTCTATCTTCTTCAGCTGGAACAGACCAGCTGTATATGGGGCTCTGCAAAAGGTTTCTGGGGAGAGGAAGTAATATTGCAAAAAATAGCATGAAAAGCTCTATGGAGTCTCGTTTCAGTTCAGATGGGCCTCAGTGAACTCACCAGGGTTACTGCTTTCTCAGGGAGGACCTCAAAGAGAACTTCTATGATATGGGAATAATAAAAAGGGTTTGTTAGTCCCTGGTCTTTGAAGTATCTGTGTCTCCAAAATTGCAACCGTACTATCGTCCCAAGCATGATGAATCCTGGGAGTTAAGGTCTAAATTAGGGTACTGGCACTAGTGTCTCCAAACCTGGGAATTATTAGGTCTTACTTGGATAAAACCAAGATTAACCTGGGGTATACCCTAAATTGGGACCCACATGCCCATCTTGCCAAAATTACTTGTAACTGAAGGCTGAACGTGGGGGCCTTATTTTATTTGGGGAATTAAGGGGTGCCAGCACATGGTTCAGGGCTCTGGGTACCCATCGGGACCATTAACCCATTCCCTAGCGGCCGTAGTCCTTGACTGTCTCGAAATGCAAAAAAGAACCAAGGTGAGGAGCCCAGACCCGGCCCGCCTTGCGCCAGCTATAGCTTGGAGCCACAACGCCCGGCTTTGCCCGGGAAAAGGGTCCAGCTGGCAGCGCGGACGCTTTGCGCCCCAAGCCTACGCTGCGCTCCAGTCTTCTCCAGATACCCTAGACAGCTACTGTGCTCAGTCCCAGCGTCCTCCATACCTTTCGGGCCTCTAAGCCCCTCCTCTTGTCCCTCCCTCTGAGGAATTCATCCAATCAGATCCAGAAATAAAGGTTGCCGCACCTTTTCGGTGTCATCATTTCCGGTCGTCTCCAGGAAGTAGCACAGTGGAGCCAAATTTGAAGCCTACAGGGAGGCGGGAACGCGATTAAGCAGCGGGACCTGTAGCGGTTTTCTTAGCAGCCTGGGCCGCTGGCCTCCTGTCATCATGCCTATCCGTGCACTGTGCACTATCTGCTCCGATTTATTTGACCACTCTCGCGATGTGGCCGCCATCCACTGTGGCCACACTTTCCACCTGCAATGGTGAGTAACTGTGGCCTAGCTCCTGGCGTTCTACTTGATACAGCTTCGGGGTGGGGGTAGGGGCATCAGGCACGCAGTTAATCTGTCCTTGCAGCCCAGACAGATGATGAGGACCTCGTTAGGCAGAACCCCACGGGAGCGTTCCCACCTGGGTTTAAGTGGGTCAGGCGGAGGTGATAGCTGAATTGAGCCTGGAGTAAGGAAGTGGCAGTGGGGGCGCGGTGGGAGGTGATTGGTTTTGTGAAGAGAGTAGGTGCTTCTTTGATTACCTGTGCAGGGATGGGACTTCAAAACTATTAGCTTTGCCGAGTGTGTTGGTGCACACTTGTAATCCCAGGATTTGGGGGGCTGAGGCAGGAGGATTGCTGCGAGTTTGAGGCCAGCCTGGGCTATGAAGTGAGTTCAAGGCCAGCCTAGACTGCATAGTGAAACCCTGGCTCAAAAAACAAACAAACAAGCAAACAAACAAACAAACAACAAAAACTATTAGCCTGGGCAGAGATGAATTTTCACCATACTAATGAACCCTTTCATTTCTTAAAGTTAGAAACCTGGTGGTCGTGTCTGAGCCAGGCATAGTGGCACACGCCTGTTATCTTGGCACCTGGGAGGCTGAGGCAAGAGGAGTGCTGAGAGTTTGGGACCAGCTAAGGCTACATAGTGAGTTCAAGGTCAACCTCAATTACTTACTGAGACTCTGTCTCAATAAACAAAACAGGAAAACTCTGGTAGCTTCTGGCACCCTTCAGTGATTTATTGTGGTTTGCCTGATGGTTTAGATTGATTCTATCCAGACTCATCTCATTGGCCAGACACCCCAGTGTTATTCTCTATCCAGCAAACAGCTTTACATGGAAAGGCAAGGAAATGCTTTCCTATCAAAGGATCTTGCTGACTGTGTAGGATCGTTTTGTTGAGTGTACAGTTAGTGGGGAAAGATTCTAGCAGTTATCGACAGGCTGATTTAGAACGCCCAGCAAAAGAGATAATGCAGAGGGATCACTGGAAATGGTGGGAAGTAATAATCATAGGGGGCTTGTGAAAAAAGACACAAAGGGTGGTGCCTTACTCTTTGCTTGGAAAGCTTTGTTTAAACTGTTCATATGTTGATAGATCTTGAGTTGTTTCCACATTTTGACTACTGTGAATAATGCTACTGTGAACATTGTTGTACATGCATCTGTTTGAGTTCAGTTATTTTGGAAATATACTTGGAAATATGCTTAGGTTTTTGAGTAATTGCCACACTATTTTCCACAGTAGCTTCATCCTACTTGTCCATACCCGCCCCCTTACAGGGACTTGAACCTAGGAGCACTGTACCACTGAGTTCCATCCCCAGCCACTTGTATTTTCTTATTTTTTGAGACAGGGTCTCACTAAATTGCCCAGGCTGGACATAAGCCTGCACTCCTGCCTCAGCTTCCCTGGCCCCAAATCTATATTTTCTTGCATGTTTAGCATGGGCTGTGCCACTGAGCTATATACCCCTACCCCATACATTATTTTAAATTTCCACCAAAAATACATGAGAGTTAGAATTTCTTTACATCTCGATAATACTTGTCATTTTTCTTGTTTTTGTTTTTCAATTCTGGGACCAGATTCCTGGACTTTCACATGCCTGGCAAACACTCTACTACTGAACCAATTCCCTTATCCCATAGCTCTCCTAGTGGGTATGACATGGCATCTCACTGTTTTTTTTAATGGTGGCAAAATGTGCAAATCATAAAAATTACCATTTTTATAATAAGTATACAGCTCAGTGGCATCATATGAATTCACACTGTAGTGCAATCATCACCATTATTTTAAAACCTTATTTTAATTTTCCCAAATTGAAATGCTGTACCGCTTAAATAGTAACTCCCAATTGTCTCTTGCCCCAAAACTCTAGTAGCCACCATTTTACTTTTTTATCTCTATGAATTTGCTCTAAGTACCTCATGCAAGTAGAATCATATAATATTTGTCCTTTTGTGGTAGGTTTATTTAGCATAATGTCTTTGAGGTTTATTCGTATTACATGTAGTGTGTGTCAGAAATTTTTTTTTTCCAGTGCTGAAAATGAATCTAGAATCTTGGGCTTACTTTACCACCAAGCTACATTCCCAGCCCTTTTTAAATTTTTGAGACAGGGGTCTCAGTAAAGTGCATAGGCTGCTCTCAGACTTACGACGCTTCCATTTCAGTCTCCCAAGTAGCGGGGCTTTTAGTATACCCTACTTCATCTAGAAGAATTCTCTCTCTCTCTTTTTTTTTTTTTTTACCATTGAGTAATATTCCATTGTATGTGTATATTACTTTTTGTGTACCCATTTGTCTATCATGGATATTTGAATTATTTCCACATTTTGGCAATGCTATGAATGCTGGTATACAAATATCTTTTTGGGTCCCTGTGTTCTTTTCTTTTTTTTTAAACTACTTTTTTGGGGGTTAAGAGGGAAGGGGACCTTTGAGAGGAGACTTTACACTTGCCAGATAGGCAGTTATACCATTAAGCTATATCCCCAACTCTTTTTTTTGAGACTGTGTTCAATTCTTTTGGGTGGAATTGAGGTCATATATTCTTTGTTTAACTTTTTGAGGATCTACCATACTGTTTCCACGGTGACTGTGTCATTTTGCATACCTACCTGCAGTGTATGTATGTGGATTCCGACTCCTTTCTTTTTCATTTTTAAAGACGGAGTTTTGCTGTGTAGTCCAGGTTGGCTGGGCTCATAATCTTCCTGCTTCCATCTCCTACATGATGGAATTACAGGCATGTGACACCATGCCTGGCTATGTTTTTTAAGTAATAACCATCCTAATGGGTATCTTTTCTTTTGTTATGTGCATTTATAATTATTAGTTTCCCTCTTAGCCCTTCTTTTACTGTATTTTCTATGTTCTGGTATATTGTATATCCAGTTTCATTCATCTCAAAGTATTTTAAAATTTCCTTTGTGATTTTTTTTTCTTCTTTAACTCATTGGTTGTTTACGAATGTGTTGTTTAATTTTCTTTCATGACTGACGGCCTCTTTCTGATTCTCATACTCGTATCTCTGTCTCACTCTTTTTTCTTTTTGCTATGGAAGATTGAACTCACAACCCTGTGCTTGCCAGGCAGGCGCTTATGCTACTGAGCTAAACCCATGGCCCTGTCTCTTTTTTTATTGTTTGTTTGTTTTTTCCCCCAGTATTGGGAATTGAACCCAGGCCCCTCACCCTGAGCTACATCCTCAGATCTTTTTATTTTTTGACAGGGTCACACTAAATTGCCCAAACTTGTGATCCTCCTACATCAGCTGCCTAGAGTTCTTGGATTACAGGTACACACCACTTTGCTTGGCTCCTGTCTCACCCTTACAAGGACCCTTGTGATAATCTCTCCATCTCAGGAGTTAGAGTGTAACTCAGTGGTACAGCACATGCTTAGTGGGCTGGCAGCCCTGGGTTCAATCCTCATCACCACAAAAGAATAACAAAGAAAAAAAGTAACAACAAAAAACTCTTAATCATAAAATTCCTCATAATGTGATATATTCACAGGTTTTAGATATTAGGACATGGACTTTTTTAGTAGTAATACATTATTCTACCCACAGTTTTCTT
Source organism: Dolichotis patagonum (assembly GCA_004027295.1). Taxonomy (NCBI): domain Eukaryota; kingdom Metazoa; phylum Chordata; class Mammalia; order Rodentia; family Caviidae; genus Dolichotis; species Dolichotis patagonum. Next base: position 48,648 of record PVJX010005334.1, read on the forward strand.
TCCAGAACTTCCATTTGTATATGTGCTAGAGCTTCTCAGATTACTTTTTGGGTCTTATCAACTGTATATTTTCTTATCTTCTCACTTCTTAATATTTCCTTTGACCTGTCTTTGCATTTATAGTTCTTTAGCTGTGTTAAATCCACTTGTTGACTTCTTAATTTTGGCCAGTTTTTAGTTTTAGAATTTGCAACTTTTAGCTGGATGTGGTGGCACATGTCTGTAACCTCAGCACTCAGGAGGCTGAGGCAGGAGGATCACTGTGAGTTCAAGGCCAGCCTAAACTACATAGTGAGTTAAAGGCTAGTCTGAACTACATAGTGAGATTTTGTCTCAAAAAAAACAAAAACAAACAACAACAACAAAAAGATTCTGAGACTAGCTGTTTGTTTTTGTTTTTCTTCTTTTGAGATGCAGTCTCGGTATGCTCCTCAGGCTGGTCTCCAATTCATGAGCTGAAGCTGTCTAACTTTATTGGATTCTTTTTAAATCTTGCAGTGTCACCATTTAGTTGTTAATTCTGTACTGATATTTCAGATTTGTTTTTTTTTTTTTCTTTTTTAGCATAATGTGTTTGGTCTATAATTGACAAACCCAGTACCTGAGGGCTTAGGGCTCACGTGGTCTTCTGGTTTGTGCTCCTAGTCCTTTTTCCCTGTGTGCTGGTTTACGTTTTAAATTTATTGAAGTATAATATAGTCACAGAAAAGTACAACTGACCTGCAGAATTTTCACAAACAAGCACATCCATGCAGTCAGAATTCAAATAAAAAAAGGGATTTTAGGGTCAGGGGTTTAGCTCAGCGGCACAAGTACCTGCCTGACAAGCACAAGGTCACGAGTTCAATCCCTGGTACCAAAAAGAAAAAAAAGAAAGAAGATATTGGGCAGAGGCATAGTTCAGTGCAAGAGGTCCTGAGTTTGATCCCCAGCACTGCCTGAAGGAAGGAGGAAGAGAAAAGAGAAGGGACCTGCTGGGATTACAGGTACGTACCACCACCATGCCTGGCAGGAACTGCTTAAAATTTAAGGACTGAGTTGTTGCTAGGCCATGTTGATGGATGATGCAAAGCTGGGCTATGTTTTGCTTTTACCACTAATCCTTACCTTGGAAGTGTAGTCTTTGGGTCCTATCGTAAAGTGGGGGTATAAGTGAAATCATATTGTTTGATCAATCTTGCATGCCTCTGTCTGGTAACTTAAGCAACTATTTTGAAGATGACAACATGCAGTATAACAACCATTGTTAAATTCCTGTCATTTTGTTTTAAAATCCTATATTTTGCTTTTGTTTTTGATAGTTTGCTGCTGCTGCTGCTGCTGCTTCTTCTTTTTTTTTTTTTTTTTTTGGTATTGGGCATCAAACTCATGACCTTGCACTTACCAGGCAAGCATGTAAGCCACTAAGCTGAATCTCCAGCCTGATGGTTTGCTCTTCGATTGTTTTTTTTTTTTTTTTTCTCTTAAAAAAAAAAATCCCCATCTCTGAGGGACCCTGAGCTTTGACTGCCACCCTGACCCCCAGTCAAGTCCAGAAGGTTGGCAGAACAGTTTCTGGCCAAGCCTACAGGGCTAGTTGGTCTGAGTGCTGAATACCAGTCAGGCTTTGTGGGAGGTGCCATATCTGCCTGTGGTATTGTCTTACCCAGTGGGCAGACACTGGGTTGAGGAGAAACAGGGTCTCCGGCTACATCAGGGCTCACTACTCTTTTGTTCTGGTTTTTATTCTAGCCTCATTCAGTGGTTTGAGACAGCACCAAGTAGGACCTGCCCACAGTGCCGAATCCAGGTGAGAGTATTGAGGGGCTCACCTCAGCTGGACATCTACTCCTTGCCATAAAGCACAAATGTGAGAAGATCTCTGACATTGAATAGCACCTCTGACCCTTTTTACCTTCCTTGTTTGAGACAATTTAAGCCTCATGTGTGCCCTGAGTTGGTTGGAATGTGTGCTTGCACCCAGAGGTGGCTGGCAGCTAGACTTGTTGCCTGGGCTGGTCTCCACCTGGGTGTACCTGGCCTCCATTCCTGTCTAGAAAATGCCCAGCTCCTAGAATGGAGGCATCTTTTGAGCACATGTCACTTGTATCTGCAGCAGCAGGACTTCAGCACCCAAACCAGCAGTTCCAGCTTGGGGAAATTGCAGGGATGAGGAGAACTTTAGAGTCCTGTGATATACTTTGAAAAGTTAGGCCTAAGAACAGACCTGACATGCATGTTGAGCTTTCCTTCTTGCCCAGGACCCTTTTAAGGAGTCGCACTTTCATCTTGTTCTCCTGTTCAGGTTGGTAAAAGAACCATTATCAATAAGCTCTTCTTTGACCTGGCCCAGGAGGAGGAGACTACCCTGGATGCGGAATTCTTAAAGGTACTTAGAATTGATCTTGTTCTGCTGAACTCCAGAGCCTCTGGAAGCTCCCTTTCCGCTTCTGCACAGAGAGGCCTAGAGCATGAAAATGGGTCATGGAGGGAGGACTTGGTAGAGATTGCAGGGCAGGAGTGAGGAGAATGGAGGACAAGTGAAGATGAGCTGCAGTCAAGAGGGCCACTTGACTGTGACCTTCCCTTAGGATTTTGGAGCAATTCTGACCAAAGGACAGAGAGACCATCCAAGGTCTCCCTACCTTGTGTAGGAGCTGTAGCCTTCCTGTGCAGCTCATTTAGCTACTGGGCAGTTAGTGACAGAGTTACTCCCCAGGCAGTAAAGGTATGTGGACCCACTATTCCCTCCCTGGAGGTGCACCTGAGTTGCCTGGGGAACTTG
>PVJX010005334.1:51511-78799 GCA_004027295.1 Dolichotis patagonum
CTTTTTTTTTTTTTTTTTTTTAAATGAGAGGGCTGAATTGGCAGAAAGCTATTTTTTATTTTTATTTTTTCAAATCCATTTTATTCATAGAAAAAGAAGGAAAAAACCACAATAAAGTTTAAAACTGCATCAATCAGGGGGTAACAGTGGTACATACATTGCACATTATCATCCCCAAATTATTCACCCAGAGCTCAAGACATCTGCATTCAATTGTCAGAACAATACCAGCACAAATCTTTCTCTTCAGCAAACTCAGAGAAATCAGTAGGATAACTATCTTAACTATTTTTTATATACATACACATATGCATATGTTTTTTCTTTCAGCTTGTCACACTAATGAAACAATAAGATGGGGTTTTTTGGTACTGGAGATAAAACTCACAACCTCGAGCTTGCCAAGCAGGCACTTACACCGCTAAGCTAAATCCCCAGCCCAACAATACAATGTTTTTTTTGTTTTTGTTTTTTTTTTTAATTTTTATTTTATTTTATTTTAAAAGGGAGTAAAATTAAACACAACAAAACAGAACAGAATGGGACATAAGAAAGCATAAATTTCAAAGCTAGAGAACCCGAGATCTTCACTATCTGTCATATTGTCTCTTGTTTTCTTCCAAATGGTTGTCCTTCTCTTTGCATATGGAGAGCTCATTCTAAATAACATAGTCAATCTTTTCACAAGATGTGTAGTTCACTGGCTCCCACTTGCTAGGCAGGGGGGAGAAGGAGGGGGGACACGGGATGGGGGACAGGACGACATGAGATGTCGGATTCTCAGCCAATACGCAGGCAGGATCACAGTTGCCCCCCAGAGACGAGAAGAGTTCCTTGTTCTCCTGGCATCCCAAATCAACCACACTGTGCATGTACTGATGTGCCAGGGTGTCTCTCCTTCAGGCCACCAAAAGTCTGCCACACTCTCAGCTGCCCCCCAGGGTGGGGAGTTCTATGGTCTCCCGGCACCCCGAGTCACCCACACGGTGCAGGTCCCGATGCACCAGGGTCTCTCTCCTTCAAGCTGCCGAAAGTCTACCACACTCTCAGCTGCCCCCCAGAGAGGGGAGGAGCTCCTTGTTCTCCAGGCACCCCAAGTCAACTGCACTGTGCAGGTCCCAATGTGCCAGGGTCTGTCTTCTTTGGGCTGCTGAAAGTCGGCCACACTCACAGCCGCCCCCCAGAGAGGGGAGGAGCTCCCTGTTCTCCTGGCATCCCAAGTCAACCGCATGGTGCAGGTCCTGAGGCACCAGGGTCTCTCCCCTGCAGGCCCCCTAAAGTCTGCCATACTCACCTGCTATTTCTTTCTGATGACCATTCCACTTCCAAAGTTCTGAAATGACCAACAGACCACAGAAAAAATTCTCTTTAGGCTCCTGTTTGAAACCAGCAGCTACAGCGATCTGCTGGCCTTGCTTCAGGGCCACAACAATACAGTGTTTACGCATGTGTGTCTTATATATTTCACAAATGAGTATGTTCTCAGGGTACATCCATTTATCTATAAAAGTGACCAGTTGATCCTTCTTTATGGCTCAGTAGTACTCCATTGTATAAAAATACCACATCTTTTTTTATCCATCCCTCAATTGATGGGCATTTAAGTTGTTTCCTAGATCTGGCTATTATAAACTGCTGCGATAAACATGGGTGCACATATATCACTGTAGTATGGTGTTTTTAATTCTTTTGGGAAGACACCCAAAAGGGGAATAGCTGAGTTGAATGGGACCCCCAGTCCTAGTTTTTGAGAAATCTCCACACTGATTTCCACAATGGTTGTACCAGTTTGCATTCCTACCAACAGTAGATAAGCGTTCCTTTTTACCCACAGTCCCTCTAGCATTTGTTATTGGTTGATTTAATACTAGCCATTCTTACTGGGGTGAGGTAGAATCTCAGTGTTGTTTTAATTTGCATCTTTCAAATGACAATGCTGTTGAATATTTTTTCCTGTATTTATTTGCTGTTTGTATTTCTTCATCTGAGAAGTGTATATTCATCTCAGATACCCATTTTTGGATTGGGTCTTTAAATCTAGGAGGATTGGATTTTTTTTTTTTTAAGTTCTTTAAATGTTCTCGATAGTAATCCTTTATCTGAGGAACAGCTGGCAAACATTTTCTCCCACATTGTAGGTTGTCTCTTCACTGTGTTGGTGGTTTCTCTTGCTGTGCAAAAGCATTTCAGTAGGTTGAGATCCCATTTGTTGATTCTTTGTGATAGTTCCTGTGCAATCTGGATTTTGTTCATAAAGTCTTTGCCTACATCAGTGTCTTCAAGAGTTTTACATACTCGGTCTTCCAGCAGATTTAATGTTTCTGCTTTAATATTAAGATCTTTGATGCATTCTGATTTTAGCTTGGTACATGGTGAAAGATATGGATCCAATTTTAATCTTCAGCATGTGTGGAGCCAGTTTTTCCTGCAGCATTTATGAAAGAGGCTGCTTTCTTCCAGTGAACGTGCTTGGTGCTTTTGTCAAAGATAAGATAGTTTAGTGTGTCTGCAGTTTGTCAAAGATAAGATAATTTAGTGTGTCTGCAGTTGTTTCTGCATCTTCTAATCTGTTCCATCTTCAGGGTTGTTTTTTTTTTGTGTGTGTGTGTGTGTGTGTGTGCCAATTGCCCACTGTTTTTATCACAGTAGCTTTATAGTATAATTTCAGGTCAGGGATTGTGATGCCCCCTGTCTTGTCTTTGTTGCCCAGGATTGCCTTTGCTGTTCTAGGTCTCTTCTGGTTCCAGATGAATTCTCAGGTTGTTTTCTCTAATTCTGTGAGATATGCCATTGGAAGTTTGAGATTGCATTGAATCTATATAACAGTTTTGGAAGTATGGCCATTTTCACTCTATTGGTTCCTCCTACCCAAGAGCACAGGATATCTGTCCATTTTCTAATATCCTCATCAATCTCCTTTTTCAGAGTCCTGCAGTTTTCAATGTAGAGGTCCTATATATCTTTCGTTAGATTGATTCCTAGGTATTTCATTTTTGAGGGGATGCTATTGTAAAAAGTATGTTTTTCCCTGATTACTCTCTCAGTGAGTTTGTTACTCATGTACAAGAGGGTGACTGATTTTTGAGTGCTGACTCTGTAACCAGCTATGTTACTGAATTTGCTTATTAAATCTAGAAGTCTTTTGGTGGAGTTTTTGGGATCTTCTAAATAGAGTATCATGTCACCAGCAAATAACAGTAGTTTAACTTCTTCCTTTTCTATTTTTATTCTTTTTATTTCTTTCTCTTGCCTAATTGCTCCAGCTAACATTTCCAGGACTATGTTGAATAACAGTGAAGACAGTGGACATCCTTGTCTTTTTTTTTTTTAATTTTAAAAGGGATTAAAATTAAACACAACAAAACAGAACAGAATGGGACATAAGAAAGCATAAATTTCAAAGCTAGACAACCAGAGATCTTCACTATCTGTCATATTGTCTCTTGTTTTCTTCCAAATGGTTGTCTTCGCTTTGCATATGGAGAGCTCATACTAAATAACATAGCCAATCTTTTCACTTGATGTGTAGTTCACTGGCTCCCACTTGCTAGGCAGGGGGGAGAAGGAGGGGGGACACGGGATGGGGGACAGGACGACATGAGATGTCGGATTCTCAGCCAACACGCAGGCAGGATCACAGTCGTCCCCCAGAGACAGGAAGAGTTCCTTGTTCTCCCGGCACCCCAAGTCAACCCCATGGTGCAGGTCCCAGTGCGCCAGGGTCTCTCTCCTTCAGGCTGCTGAAAGTCTTCCACACTCTCAGCCGCCCCCAGAGATGGGGGAGTTCCTTGTTCTCTCGGCACCCTGAGTCAACCGCACAGTGCAGGTCCTGATGCGCCAGGGTCTCTCTCCTTCAAGCTGCTGAAAGTCTGCCACACTCTCAGCCGCCCCCCCAGAGAGGGGAGGAGTTCCTTGTTCTCCTGGTACCCTGAGTCAACCACACTGTGCAGGTCCCGACGTGCCAGGGTCTGTCTTCTTCGGGCTGCTGAAAGTTGGCCCCACTCACAGCCGCCCCCCAGTGAGGGGAGGAGCTCCCTGTTCTCCTGGCATCCCAAGTCAACCGCATGGTGCAGGTCCCGAGGCACCAGGGTCTCTCCCCTGTAGGCCCCCTAAAGTCCCCCATACTCACCTGCTATTTCTTTCTGATGAATTGACCATTCCATTTCCAAAGTTCTGAAATGGCCAACAGACCACAGAAAAAATTCTCTTTAGGCTCCTGTTTGAAACCAGCAGCTACAGAGATCTGCTGGCTTTGCTTCAGGGCCACGGACATCCTTGTCTTGTTCTGATTTTAGAGTGAAAGCTTTCAGTTTTTGTCCATGTAATATGACGTTGGCTGTTGGTTTGTCATACATCTATGACATGCCTTTATCAGAGTGAGATAAAGACCACCTATTTCAATTTTCTGTAGGGTTTTTATCATGAATGGATGCTGGACTTTGTCAAAAGCTTTCTCTACATCTGTTGAGATGATCATATGATTTTTGTCCTTGGCTCTGTTAATATGGTGTATTACATTTATAGATTTACATATGCTGAACCATCCCTGCATCCCTGGGATGCATCCCACTTGATCATGGTGTACAACCTTTTTGATAATTTGCTGCAGTCTATTTGCCAGTATCTTATTGAGGACTTTTGCATCAATATTTATTAGGGAGATTGGCCTATAATTCTCTTTCTTAGTTGGGTCCTTCTCTGGTTTTGGAATCAGAGCAATGCTTGCTTCTAGGAATGAATTTGGGAGGATTGCTTCCCTTACAACTGCATTCAAGAATTTGAGAAGTAGTGGTGTTAGATCTTCATGAAATTCTTTTATAATTCAGTAGTGAATCCATCAGGGTCTGGCCTTTTCTTTGTTGATAGGTTTTTAATTACATCTTTGGTTTCATTTATTGATATTGGGTTATTTAGGATTTTTATATCTTCTTGATTCAGCTTTGGTAATTCATATGTATCTAGAAATCTGTTCATTTCTTCTTTATTTTCCATGTTGTTAGAATACAAGTTTTCAAAGTAGGTATGGATGATTTTCTGGGTTTCTCCTTTCTCCAGGGTGTGTTGTAATTTTGCCCTTTTTCATTCCTAATTACAAGGATTTGAGTCTTGTCTTTCCTTTTTTTAAGTTGGCTAAGGGTGTGTCCATTTTATTTAGTGTGTCAACGAACAAACTTGATTCATTGATTCTTTGTATTGCATTTTTAGTCTCCAGTGTGTTAATTTCTGCTCTGATCTTTATAATTTTCTCCCTTGTATGAGCTTTTAATTTAGCCTGCTCTTCTTTTTCTAGAAGTTTGAAGTTCAACATTAAGTTCTTTATATGCCCTTGCTCTGTTTTCCTGATATGGGTATTTACTGGGTTTTCTTCTTAAGACTGCTTTCAGGGGCTGAGGGTTTAGCTCAGTGGCATTAAGTGCCTGCTTGGCAAGCACGAGGTCGTGAGTTTGAACTCCAATACCAAAACAACAAAGACTGCTTTCATTGTGTCCCACAAGTTCCAGTATGTTGTATTGTTATCATTCAACTGTAAAAACTGTGTAATTTCATCTGTGACCCATTGGTTGTTCAGTAGGATGCTAATTTCCATGTGTTTATGAAGTTCTTGTGGTTTTCTTGGGCATGGATTTCCAATTTCATTGCACTATGATCTGATAGTATGCATGGGATAATTTCAATTCCTTTACATTTACTTAAGCATGTTCTATGATCCAGTATATGTTCTGTTTTGGAGAATGTCCCTTGTGCAGCTGAGAAGAACGTGTATTCTGATGTTGTAGAGTGGAACACTCTATAGACATCTACTAAGTTCATTTGTTCAAAAGTTTGATTTAGTTCTAATATTTCATTATTGATTTTTTGTCTAGTTCTGTCTTTTTGTGACAGTGGAGTATTGAGGTCTCCCAATACAATTGTATTAGTGCTTATTTGATTTTTCAGGTCCATTAGTAATTTTTTTTTTAGTAATTGTTTTATATAGCTGGGTGCAGTGGTATTTGTTGCATATATATTTATGAGTATTATCTCTTCCTCTTAGATTGTTCCCTTCATGAGGATGTAGTGACCTTCTTTATCTCTCTTAATCAATCTTGGCTTGAAATTCACTTTGCAAATAAAATAGCTGCCCCTGCTTTTTTCTGGATTCCTGTTGCGTGGAGTATTGTTTTCCATCCTTTGACTTTGTGAATTTCTTTTTGAAGTAAATGTGTTTCTTGCATGCAGTATATTGTTCAATCTTGCTGCTGTGTCCTTGCTGAATTGAAACCATTAACATTGATGGTTAAAACTGATATATATAGGCCAGGCGTGGCAGCACACTCCTGTAATCCCAGCACTTGGGAGACTGAGCCAGGATGGTCATTACAAGTTCGAGACCAGTCTGGGCTACAAAGTAAGCCCAAGGCCAGCCTGAACCACATAGTGAGACCCTATCTCAAAAAAAAAAAAAAAAAAGCACCTGATATATATTGACTTATCCTTGTCATGTTATTTTCCTATTGTTGGCTCCCCCCTCCTTTTTTTCCTTTCCTCTAATTGTTTGCCTTTCCTAGTGGATTCCTTCTAGTGCAGTTCATGGCGTTTTGTCCTCATTATCTCTTTCTAGAATGTCCTGCAGAACATTTTGGAGTGCTGTTTGGTGGTCATAAATTTCCTCAGATGTTCTTTGTCATGGAAGTATCTTATTTCTCCATCAATTTTTTTTTGGGGGGGTACTGGGGATTGAACTCATGACCTCACACTTGCCAGGCAGGCACTTAAGCCACTGAGCTAAATCCCCAGCCTGCCATCAATTTTGAAAGATAGTTTTGTGGGATACATCAATCCGGGTTGAAAGTTGTAACTGGTTTGTTTCTTTTCTCTAACATCTTTTAAGATTCTATTCTTATGTTGAATTTCTGAATCTTGACTATGAGATGCGGGGATGTAGATTCTTTTTGATCATTGCTAATTGGAGTTCTATATGCCTCACTTATTTATATGTCAAATGCTTTTTCTCTGCCCGGAAAATTTTCTGTCACAATGTTTGTGAACGTTTCTAATATCTTTTGTGGTATCTCCTGCTTGTTCATTGACTCCAATGAATCTTAACTTACTCTTCTTTGTCTCATCTAGCAGATGCTGGATTGATTTCTCATGGTCCTTTGCTACATTTGAGAAATTTTTCTTTTCCTTGTCATTCACTGCAAGCCTGTCTTCAATATCTGAGATCCTTTCCTCCTCGTATTGGCCTAATCTGCTTTCAATACCTTCAATGGAGTTTTTATTCTCCTAGATATCTGCTTGAATCTGCTTAATGGATTCCATTTGTTTTGCATGCTGAACTTCCATAATTTGCTTAAGCTCATCTATTTTTTTGTGTGTGTCTGCTCTAACATCGCTAAGCGTGGTGTGTATTTTGGTAATCTCTGTAGTTATGTGAGAGATTAGTTCTGATTTCATTTTTTCCAGAGCCTCATTCAATTGTTTTGTTGTTTCCACTTCAGAGAAACCTGGTAGGGAGCTTTCAGATTGTCCCACCTCATTGCCACCCTGGGTTTGCCTTTGGTGAACTGGATGTCTGGGGTTGCATCTTGTTTAAGTGTCTTCTCATTTCTTTTCTTTTTTAGTTTAATTCCTAGAGTAATGCTTGCCTATGGTGGGTTCCTTTATTGGTGGTATTTAGGATACTCAGGTGGTGATTACTTCTTGGAGGTATCATCCAGGTGTAGCTGGTTTTTGGGTTTTGAACCTGTTGGTGGATCTTACCTATTCAGTTTGTTAGGGATGAAAAGTTATTGCTTATTTGGCCTAGTCCATTTTTGTTGGCACTGAGCCACTGTATTTTATGTGACCCTCAGTCATGGGTTATCAGGGCCAACAGCTATTTAGAACAATTATGTCAGTTGTGGCTGTAGTGGTATCAGTAGCATCAAACACAGCCTAGAAAACAACAAACTGAGCTAACCCTTACTTTGTAACTTTTAACCATATGAACTAGATTTGTGATTATATAACAAAATGTAAAACAAACCAGATAATTATATGTAATATATAAGTCTGTAATATGTCAATTTTGCCCTCAGGATTAAAATTTAAAATGGATTAAGGAGAAAATAGAGAAGTGGAAAAAGAGAAAGAAATGATAAGTAAGGTTGGAGGACAAAGATGGATTCCCCCAATTTGGGGAAACTGGTGCAGAAGATTGAAAGAAAAAAGAGGTGGAAGAGATAAAAGGTAAAACAAAACAGAACCACACCCACAAAGAAGATAGGAACCAGTCTGACACTCATAAAAAAGAAACCAAAAAACAATAAAGAGAAAGAGAAAAAACAAACTGAATAAAACAAAACAAAAGAAACAAACAAGAAAAGAAAAATAAAAAAGAGAGGGAGAAAAAACCCCAAAGCGTCCACTTCCAGGATTCTGTCCGGGTTCACTAGTAGACAGCCTCGCTAGGAGCTGCTGGAGGAAGCCAGCAGCAGTTCTGAGTTCCGGGCTTATCCTACCCAGCTCCAAAATGGCTCCTGGCCAATTGCCCTCTCCCATGGGAGGACTGAGTCCTCTGCACTCACTGTCAGCCAGTGGAGTCTTCCACATCCACTGCTCCACCCCTCCATCCCCCTAACCCCCCCGCTGCTGTGTCTCTGCAGAGGCTTCTGGGGTCATCAGCCACCACTGCCATGGTGACTGTGTCCCCAGGTTCCAACAGCTCCTCTAGCGCAATGAGTTGGGCTCCAGGCAAAGGCGTCACCAGCTACCACCCTCTTTGTTGAAGTTTTCCTTTTTACTCTCAGTGGGCTTCAGTTCACACTGCAGATTCTTCCTGGGTCCAGGAGACCCACTTCTTTCCTTCTTGTCTTCCTCACGATGCAATATTCCAGTGTCTGGACAGTGACTCTCAAAAGAAGCTGTTTTCTCTGCTGCTTACTGCTCTGCCATCTTCCCATAAGTCCCTGAAAACTCTTGAGGCAGTTGGATTAGGGTTCACAAGTGATCCCTAGACTCTGAGAGCTAATTGGTTGAGCATCTGTCAGATTAGAGTTTGTTTGGCCATGACCCGAGGTGTCCTACTGTCTTTGTGTCTCACTGCTTCGGTGTCTTATGTTTTGAACCAGCATGTTTTTGTCCTGGTAACTGCTTCCAGTGTTAAGTGATGTGCTTCCTATGATGAAGACAACAAAGGCAGCTTCATTTCTTTTGAAACCAGGTCTGTAAGGCAGGGAGGCAGCATCATGAGTTGTTTGGGGCAAGTGCCTGGAAGACATGGCTGGGGTATAGAAGGGGCTGGGGGCGGTGTGCAGTGGTACAGCAGCCTTGGGCTGGTGTGTGTTCTCAGAACCACGAATCCTTTCCTACCCAGCACTTCCTCTGCCAGCTGTTCAGCCTTACTGATAGCTCAGCTCCAGAAGCCCCTGCCCACAGAGTGCTGTGGGAGAGTTTAACATTAGGGGACTTACCTACCCAGCGACTAGGCCTTAGTTTGGGGTCACATGTGAAATTCTGAGTCTCATGTTGAGCTTGGAAGGTTGATCTAGAGGAAGATTTGCCTGAATTCTGTCTATCTACCTCTGTGGACCTTTGATCAAGTGTTTCACTCCTGCAAAACCTTGGCTTTCCTGGTTATGGAGTAGCTACTTCTCTTGCACAGAGCTGTGAGTTCTCTGGACTCCCACATGGGAACTGAATTCACTTCTGCCCTGGCCTCTCAGTAGTGTGGCAGTGACTTGGGAACATATTCAAAGGCTTTGAGTGGCTCACTGGTCCCTCACAGCGGGCTTGTCAAAACCTAGAACATGTGAAGTCTCATCCAGGGCTGCAAAGCTGCCCTGCTTACTAGTCCTAGTTGGGTTCTGGGCCTGGAAGGTCTGTGGCACACAGAACCAACTCTGAATCAAGGAGGGTGGCACAGGGTCCTCAGTCATCCTTATTCTGTGTCCCTAATGAGCACATCTGATGCCCAGAGAGGGTGAGGCTGGTACAGGCCAGGGAATGGAAGCCTCTGCTGTCAAGACTGTTTCACAGACCCAGCCCCACTTCTTTTCCGTTTTACCCCTTTCCCTCTCCCAGCCTTTTGCTGCTGAGATTAGTTTCCTCCATCTTACCTATGCCCGCATTATTTATTTTGTGGTACTAGGATTGAACCCAGGGCCTGTGCTCTGAGCTACATCCCCATGTACTATCCCCCTTTGTTTGTTTTGAGATAGTCACTAAGTTACCCAAGGCCCAAACTTTTGATCTTTCTGCCTCAACCTCCCAGAGTGCTGAGATTATAAGTGTGTACTACCATACTTGGCTTTACCCATGTTTTTAAAAGGCATATAAAGATAAAACGAAGCTTATGTCTTCACTGTTGGCTTAGCTTGGGCTTTGGGTTTATCAGGCTGCATTCTTCTCTACAGTCCTATTGGCCCATCCTGGAACTCCTTGCAGCATGTGGGAAGCCATGTAGAGGCAGTTGTGATGCATTCCTGTCACTTACTATGGGTATTGTCTTGCAGAATGAACTGGACAATATCAGAGCCCAGCTTTCCCAGAAAGGTGAGTTAGCAAGACACAGGGCCCACGGGAGCCCCTTGTTGGATGCTGGAGAAGGGAGCCCAGAAGGAAGCCCTCCAACCTTCTGGCAGAGCCAAGGGCTGCCCCTACTTTGTATGTCCAAGAGTTCTGCTAACTTGTGACTGCCAGGAGAGGAGAGGAGAGGAGAGGAAAGGATGTGACTGATGCTGTCTGCCTAGGCCAGGTGAGCCTCCTTTCTCTTTGTGGGGCTTCTGGCCCAGGACCCAGGCTGAGACGAGGCTGCTGAATGGACAAAATATCTGCAGGAGAAGGTTTAGCTGCAGAGTTTGACAGGACCCTGCTTGAGTTCTAGAATAATGAAGGAGAACAGTGAAATCTTCCCAAGCAGTTGAACTCTGAATTGGTACATACCAGAGAGAGAAGTAGGTCACCTGACTTTGTGGCCAGAGTCTAATACTTACCTGGCTCAGGGATGAGGAGCTGGAACTCAGGTGCCCAGTTTTTCATGCTGATGGGCAGATGGGCCTAATCTTTCATTCTCCCTCCCCACTCCAGAGAAGGAGAAACGGGACAGCCAGAACATCATCGACACTCTGCGAGACACGCTGGAAGAACGCAATGCCACTGTGGAATCTCTGCAGGTGGCCCTAAACAAGGCTGAGATGCTCTGCTCCACACTCAAAGTAGGTCCAACCATTTCACAGGCACAGAGTTGGCAGGGAAGTAGAGCCTTAGCTCTGGGATCACCATTCTGGGCTTGTCTTCTGGTTCTGCCTCAGTCAGCGCCTTGGTTTGTGCAGTTGTGAAATAGAAGCAAATAGCTTCTTCCTGAGGCTCTCCTATCCTGTGGCCATCTGACCTACAAGTGCACCCTACCTAGCATCACACAGGGGTGTTCAGTTAAGACCTTGGTAAAGCTGGGCTGTGTTTCCAAAAGTGGCTCATACTCCACTAAAGATGCCAGCCTGAAGAACCTTCCATTAGCACTCTAGTCTAGGCTGCTCTCTGGAGCAGGATCAAACAGAATCCAGGGAAGAGCAAGGGCCTTTGAAGTTGCCTGTGCTGAGCTGACCAGGCAGATCAAAGCCCATTAGAGTGAGCAGCCTAGACCCAGATGAATTTTGTATCAGCCTGGCTTGGTGAGTCTCTTGCTCTCTAAGGAGCATGAGGTGATTGATCTGAACCCACAATTGATATTCTGGCCTTGTAGGCAGGAGCAGTCCTTGCTGGATGCCATTTGAAAGGGGAAAGGAACCATCTTTGTGAACAGATAAGGCCCCAGGATATTCATTCTCTCTGTTCCTGCTTGGGGGCTGGGCTGGATCACATGGCCTGGTCAGTGGGCTAAGTGGCAGGGCATCAGCTTGCACCTGGCTTCAGAGCAGAAGTCTCTGAGGGCATTCCCAAGTCAGAGATAGGGCTGAGGATTTAGCTCAGTGGCATAAGTGCCTGCCTTGCAAGCGCACCTGTCGTGAGTTTGATCCCCGGTACTGATTTTTAAAAAAGCCAAGTCAGAGATAGAGTGCCCTCCTGCCGAGGATATCCTGGCTAGCTGTTTCTGGCTGTTTCCTATATTGACACCTGTCTATGTGTCTGGATGGTTGCTGTTGAGGCCCGAGTTTGACCTCTGGACTTCTTCAGGTACCTGTACAGCATGCACAGTGAGTCCCAGACCATAGAACTTTGGTAACCCACAGTGGCCTGTACCTATGATAAGTGTATCTCAGAGGAAGCAGGCATGGACAAGAAGCAGCAGCTGTGGCCTCTTAGCAGAAAAAGCATAGGGGTCATATGTTATCCAGGAATGTGGAGGTATATAGTTATCAGCATTTTCAAAGGACAGTGCAGGTAGTGCTAAGGCAGCATACTCCTACTGAGTTCAGCCATGGCTGCTGGTAACTTCCAAGCAACATGTATAAGTGTGTTTGCTCCTCAGAAGCAGATGAAATACTTGGAGCAGCAGCAGGACGAGACTAAGCAAGCACGGGAGGAGGCCCGCCGACTCAGGAACAAGATGAAGACCATGGAACAGTGAGTATGTAGCTGGCACCTGTGCTGTGTCTGCCTGCTGGTGACCCCAGGTGGGATGCATCTCAGGACTGCATCAGGGAGTGGAGAGTTCAGGCCAGCCATGTATAGGCAAAGCCTCCTTTCTTTGTCTCTGTGGACCCCTCTGTTTTCCATGACGGAGGGTGCCACACTCTTTCCTCCTCCATTGCCTATACCCAGATCTTTCCTGACAAATCTTTCCCTCCAGGAGCCTTTCTACAGGAAATCCCTGACCTTGAGGTCCTCCATCAGCTCCTCTTCTTCCTCGGCAGTACCCCTGGAGCTGTGCTCAGCTCTACTGTAGAGCCTTTCCTTGGGCACACCCACCTGCTAAAGCATCCTAGCAGCTCAGGCTGTTGCTATAGCAACAGCAGCAAAGGGAAGCAGACTAACCATCAGCCTCCAGATTTCAAATGCCGTGGGCCGGGTATGTTTTTCAGGATTGAGCTCCTACTCCAAAGCCAGCGGCCTGAGGTGGAGGAAATGATTCGAGACATGGGTGTGGGACAGTCAGCGGTGGAACAGCTGGCAGTATACTGTGTGTCTCTCAAGAAGTATGTACTCTGGGCTCTCTCAGGGTACTCAGGAGTTAGGCCATGAAACCCTAGCCATGCCTGTGTTGCCTGTTCTTTGTAAAGCAGATTGAGTCAAGTGGCAAGCTCTGTAGCTATGCCCCCTCTGCTTGACTCCCCCTCTTACCAGCTGTGTGATCTGGAGCTTTTGGCCTTTGACCCTCATTCTCCTGTGTGGAGCTAGTAATAGGCGTGCCTCAGGGTTGCTGCAAGAATTGCAATGAAGCCAGGCACAGTGGCACAAGCCTGTAGTCCCAGCACTTGGGAGACTGAGACAGGAGGATCACTGCAAATTCCACGCCAGCTTGTGCAACATAGTAAGTTCAAGGCCAACCTGAATTATATAGTGAGACCCTATCTCAAAAAAAAGCAAAAACGGGGCCCGGGATTTAGCTCACTGGCATAAACGCCTGTCTGGCAAGTGTGAGGTCCTGAGTTCGATCTCTGGCACAAAAAAAAAAAAAAAGAATTGCAGTCTTGTTGAATAAGTATTGTTTCTATAGAGCTTACATAGCTCTCCAAGCTATAAGCCCCTTCGTGGGTATCTGAGTTGTTTCCCATCAGCACTATTACTGACCTTGCCTGACTTAGATCAGAAACTGCACATATTCTTCACTATGGTGCTGTGAGGGTGTAGGAAAAAGGCCACTTGAGTGACAAGCAGAGGGTCCAGAATACCTCCTGGGCTGGGGATTTAGCTCAGCGGCATAAGCACCTGTCTGGCAGCTCGAGGTTGTAATTTTGATCCCCGGTACTAAAAAAAAACAAAAACAAAAACAAAAACAAAACCTCCTATAGGGACCAGGTGGTGTAGAGAGCCCTCTAGTGAGGCCAGAGCTTCCTGCACAACCTGTCAGTCACGCACGTCTGCAGGCCAGGTGAGGATCTGTGTAACCAGGTCCCATTGCGTTCTGCGCAGGACCCTCTGCAGTGCCACCTGGCCCCTACTGGACTCAGGTACGAAAAGAGGACCCAGGTTGAGCTGAGAAGGTAACAAGGCCTTGTGTTAGGTTGTTGTGGCTGGGTCTGACTGTCAAGGTGTCATCTTTTGGCGTCTCTTTTTATGGCTACTTTGCAGAGAGTATGAAAATCTGAAAGAGGCGAGGAAGGCCTCAGGGGAGCTGGCTGACAAGCTGCGGAAGGACTTGGTCCTCTCCAGAAACAAGGTACCTGCACAATGAGCAAAAGATGGAGAGGGAAACATGATCCTTTTGTCATAGTCACCTAGGTCTTCTGAGCTAGGCCGGGGGCCTGAAAGGATAGCTGGCCCCATGGGGCTGGTGGGTGGCTACAAGGACTGATCACTGGTCCTCACTGGGCATTGGCTTTTATCATGTGCCTTGTCCTCTTGGGACAGCAGGTGATGGAGGTAGCCTACAACGCTGCACACTCATGGTCCTTTCTGTTCTTCCTGGCTCCTGGCACCTCTCAGCTAACTGGGGAGCACAGGCCCCAAATATGACAACTCAGAAGCCTGCATGTAACACCAGGCTGAGTGTTGCTCCTATGCTATGTTTTCACTTCTAAGATGATATAGCCACAAGATACAGTGTCCAGAGAGCACCTTCACTCCAGGCAGTCCTGTCACAAATGCATTGCCAGATTGAGGCCTAGCCCCTGATGTCTGGGGTCTCCCCCATACCCTTGGTGTCTTCTGAACTCTAAGTTACTCTGACCGTGAATTGGGTAGCAGCAGACAAGGGGAAGAGCATATGGCCACCATTTGGCTTGTCCTTTACTCTGTACTTTTTTTGGTTGGTGGTGGTGTTTTGTTTTGTTTGAGACAGGATCTTGCTGTGTAGTGTAGGCTGGTCTTGAACTCATGGCAATCTTTCTGCCTCAGCCTCCCAATTGCTGGGATTATAGATATACCCAACCACATCTTGCTCCCCCTATGCTTTCTTGTAGTTACAGACAGTCTACTCTGAATTAGATGAGACCAAGCTGGAGCTAAAGTCAGCTCAGAAGGACTTACAGAATGCTGACAAGGAAATCACGGTGAGGGGTGTCCCTGGCTTGATGAGAATAAGGGATGGTGTATGTGCTTCTAAGAGTAAGGCTTAGATAGCTGGTGTGGTGACAAATGCCTGAAATCCCAGGATTTGGGAGGCTGAGGCAGAAGGAATAGTGCAAGTTTGAGGCCAACCTGGGCTATAAAGTAAGTTCAAGACTAATCTGAACTACATGGGGAGACTGGCTAATAATAAAAAAAAAAAAAAAAAAAAAGAGTAGGGCTTGCCTGCTTCCGCCTGAGACTCTTAGGTACTGATCAGTGGTGGCGGTTCTGAACTCCCAGGATCTTCCTGGGGCAAGGGGTGGGCCAGGGTGTGCACCTTGACCCCAGTCTGGTCTGCAACCTATGCCTTTCTTCACATTGTGTCCTGTACCTACCTCCAAGGTCCCTGGTCACCAGAGGAAGGACCCTCCCAGAGAGGGGTCCTGCAACCTGTGTGCACATGTCTCACATGCTGCTTATCCTCTATAGTATGTCTGTACTCAGCCTTTCTCTCACTCATTTTGCCTCCCCAAGAGCCTGAAAAAGAAGCTAACGATGTTACAGGAAACCTTGAACCTGCCACCAGTGACCAGTGAGACTGTCAATCGCCTGGTTTTAGAGAGGTTTGTTGATCCTCTGGGGGTGGTGCAGGTTTACACACTAGGAGAGCTCCTCAAGAAGGGTCTCACTTCTGGCTTTGGTGGTACCAGTAGCCCAAGGTTTCTGGACTCCTGAGAGCCAGCCAAGACTTACCTGAAAAGCAACTTTGAGACAAATTCTGGGCTCCGGCAAGGAAAGACCAGAGAGAACCAAGGGGCAGTCTGCAGATGGGGCAGGAGCACAAGTGTCTCAGGTGTCCTGTTTATGGAGTAATTCACATGCTTCTATCTGCCCCAAATTCTGAAACCACTCATTCTAAAACAATCCCTCTGGGGCCCCAGAACTTTAAAGCTGCCAGCAGAGGGAGCCAAGAGACAGAGACTGGGTCGGTCCCAGGAGTGGGCCTCCAGTCCTCCTCCTGGTGTTTTTCTGTCTGAAGGCATCTCCTTCTTGCAGGAGGGCCCCAGCTGGGAAGCCACTCACTTTGACTTCTTTCCCTGAAAGCCAGTGCTTTCCTTGAGCCATGTGTATCTGTGTGTGTGTGTGTGTGTGTGTGTGTGTGTGTGTGTGAGAGAGAGAGAGAGAGAGATAGATAGATAGATAGATACTGGGGATTGAGCCCAGGGTCTTCCCACTGAGCTACATGTCTAGCCCTTTTAAAATTTTATTTGTATGTTTTATTTTTTTGAGACAGGGTCTTACCATGTAGTTCAGGCTGACCTTGAACTTGCTGTATAGTCCAGGCTGGTCTGAAACTCACAGCAATCCTCCTGCCTCAGCCTCCCAAGTGGGATTACAGGTGTGCACTTCCATGCACTAGTTGAGCCACCTCTTCATGTCTCCACAGGTCCCCTCTTCCTCATATCCAAGTAGTTTCTGGTATCTGCCCATCTAACCAACCTGTATGAGGCTCCCTTGCCTGTACCTTGCACCATCTCAATGTAAGGCTTGTCCACTCCTCCTGTCTGCCCAGCATGTCAGCCTCAGAGAAATTTCTCTAGGTCTAGGCGTTGTGCTCTGCTATACACATAGGTGCACACACACATACACACTCAAAAACACACACACCTCCCTGAACTCTTGGTGCCATCACCTCAGAGTGCTCATGGAGCCAGGCAAGTCACACTGTCCCCTAGAGTAGAACATTTCTTCCCTTCCTGCCTCTGCTTTGTCTTGAGACTCCTCCACACCAAGGCGTCAGCTTAAAGTCCCTGCTTCTACCTTATCCCTATGATACAACCAGTGTGTTGCCTATAACTCTGAAGAAGTCTTATGCTTTCCCAATGTATCACAATGAATAGATTCTTTTTTTTTGTTTTGTTTTCTGTTTTGTTAAGACAGGGTCTCACTTTGTAGTGTGCACTGGCCTTGAAATAGCTTATGTTGCCCAGACTGATCTCAAACTCATGGCAATCCTCCTGCCTCAGCCTCCTGAGTGCTGGGCTTATAGGTGTGTGCCCCCCCACCCAGCTGGATTGGCATATTTCTTAAATCAGCTTGTAGAGCTGAAGGACTACTAGTCAAGCAAAGAGGATGGCAAATGCAAAGGCCATGCTGTGCATGGTGGCAGACTTGTGGCACTGACTTTTCTCTTGTGGACTGTAGAGACCATTGCAGATCATTGAGGGAGATTGTTCTGAGGGACTGGTGCATGCCTGATTTTTATTCCATTAGTTACTGATGGATGCTCATAGATTTCAACCCAGGGGATACCAGTCACCTGCTAGATGGCTGCTTACCTAGACTTCTGCTTCAGTGTAGTTCATTCCCGTGAACCTGGGAATGGTGCTATGTGCCTGTAGTTCCAACACTTGGAAAGCCGAGGCAGGAGGATTTCTTAGGTCTAGGAATTTGAGTCCAGCCTGGGCATAGTGAGAACCTATTTCAAGAAGGAAACAAAAAGCATCATGAGACCACAATGAGGGTAATTTCATGCTTCTGGATACTTTGGTAATTCTATAACTTAAAATTCTCCATGGAATGCACTGGAAATATATTCAGTTTAGTTCACAAAGTCCATGTTATTCTTCTTGGCATCTAAGAGGAGTTTTTAAGAATTTGTTGTTGTTGTTTTTGTTTTTGTTTTTGCTACTAGGGATCAAACTCACGACCTCACACTTGCCTGGCAGGTGCTTGTGCCACTGAGCTAAATCCCTGGCCCTGTAAGAATTTTTTTTCCAGTGCTGGAGACTGAGCCTACATCCTTGTGCAGGATACCGCAGAGTCATACTCTTAGCCCAAGAAATTTTTTTGGTTCTCTTTTTTGTGGTACTGGAGGTCAGACCCAAGAGTGCTACACCACTAAGCTACATTTCCAGCACTTTTAATTTTTTATTTTGAGACAAGGTCTTGCTCAGTTGCTCTTACTGACCTCAAACTTGCTATCCTCCCACTTCACCCTTTCAGGAACCGGTAGCTGGGACTAAAGGGATGTGCCACCACACCTGGCAAAAATTTATTTAAGAAATTTGGGGAACTGCTGGGCATGGTGGCACACACTTGTAATTCCAGCATTTGGCAGGCTGAGGCAGGAGGATCACCATGAGTTTGAGGCCAGCCTGGGCTACATAGTAAAATCCTGTCTCAAGAAAAACTCAAAAGGTGAGAAGGAAAGAAAGTAGACTCTTAGCAGCAAGGGAAACAGACCTCCAGCTCATAAAGGAGGGAGGATGTACTGGAACAGTTTTTTTGTTTGTTTGTTTTTATTGGTACCAGGGATCGAACTCATGATCACACACACTTGCAAGGCAGGCGCTTACGCTGCTGAGCTAAATCCCCAACCCCGATTGTTTTTTTTTTGTTTGTTTGTTTGTTTGGTACTGGGAATCTAACTTGCGACCTCACACTTGCCAGGTAGGCACTTATGCCGTTGAGCTAAATCCTTGGCATGGAACAGTTTTCAGATGACAGTCAGTGCAGGGAAGCACCTCTCTCTCCATTAGTCGATGGCAGCATCTCTTACTCCTTGCACTGCAGTCTAAGGAATGAAGCTGCATGGTCCAAGTGCAGTGATCTGTTGCTTACTTGCTTGGGTTTTGTTTGCCTCCTCCTGTCTTCCTGATATTTGCTGTCTCATGACTTTGCAAAGGGCTCAACTGAGTCAGGAATGGGCTCTAGGCCACTGCCTTGAACTGTCTACTATGCTTAAGGGGCTGTGGTCCTTCTAAGCTGCCACTGTGGTCATCTCTGCCTTCAGCCCAGCCCCCGTGGAGATGTTAACCCCGAAGCTCTGCCGGCCATCCTTCCACAGCGTCATTGATCTTGATGCTACCTTCAATGTGGATACCCCACCAGCCCGGCCCTCTGGCTCCCAGCATGGCTGCTCCAAGAAGCTCTGCCTGGAAAAGGCACAGTGAGTGACAGTCCCTGGCATTGTCCACCACCTGGAGTGGGATAGCTAAGACATCTCGGTGGGCCCTGCCTGAGTGGCTCTGAGTGGTTGATGGGACAGTGAAGGCTGCCTGGGCTTGGCCATTGCTTTGATTCCTACCACCTCTTCTTCCCTGGCCTGAGAACTCTGTGCAAAGCTCTTCTCTTGTCATCTTAGTCCTCTTTGTCACCCTTCAGTGTAATGCATTGGGTCATGAGTTACAGAGCATGCAGGGGTCCTAGTAGGGACAGTTCTGGGCTGACAGTTTTGGCTTAAGTGCTTTCAATAACTCAAATGCCTGCACTCTGGTCTTGAGCCAGGGACTCTAAACTTCCTCTTCCATTGCACACCTCTGAGGCTGATGCTTAAGGCAGAACCATTTCAGGCTGTGCAGCCCAGAAGAGCCCTGGAGCTGTAAGGGATAGGTAGGACCTGTGCTAAGGATACAGTGGGGCTAGGAAAAGGAAGGCAGTCTCCTCGGCTAGGTACACTAAGTGTGATTCATCATAGAGACAAGGATTGTACCCCTCCGTGCTGTAGGGGTGTGTGCTATTCTGGCAAGGGGAGTCTGGAACCCAGCAGGTTTCTTCTGAATTTAAGGTTGGGCGTGAGACAAGGAAATTGAGATATTGGGCAATGGGGGTGTAAGAGGGCAAGCCACCACTTGCCAGCCTCAGGCATGAGCATTCATGCCGTATCACTCAGGCTTGGGAACAATGAGAACCAAACCCAGCGCTTGTGGGCTTCAGACAGGGCACCCCTCAATGCCTGATCTGTATCCTGGCTGCCACCCATTGCCTCCTCTGCAGCTGTTAAGGTTGAAGGTGAGTACCAGGGTCTTCAGGCTGCCAAGAAATTTAGCATTACACCTACCATCATCATCGGGACCTGTAGGGAGAGTGAGAAAGCATGGAACATTCCTAACCCACTCAACCACTCCAAAGCTAGACTCATAGCAAGTGGAGAATCTTTCCAGGGATGTTATATGGCCTCATCAGAAGTTTAGGAGGCAGACAAGGAGGAATCCAGAGGCAACAGGCCCTATTCCTGGCCTCCTCTTGTGACTTGAAAAGAAACAATGTCAGCCGTGGGTCAGCAGTCTCCTGCTCCCCTGGAGAAATACCAGGAGAGGGTATCTAGCTGCAAGGGTGCCCAGGAATTAAATGGAAACAGTGCCTAGATCTGGGACCAGAAGTAGGAGGCCAGGCTGGCGCCCATCTCTTTTCTGCCTCAGACCCTCCCTGCACACATTCTGTAGGGTAATGGACTGACCCTGGGCCCTGAGTACTCTGGACTGCCTAACTAAGTGGCTTGCTTACTGAGGCTCTCGTGGAGATTGTGTCCCATCTCTGTGTAGGCAGGACGAGGCTGAGCTCCTTGGATACCTTCTGACTATATTAGGGCATGACTAGACTCCTGTGAGTGATGAATTGCTTGGATTCCCCAGCCTCATGTAGAGCCTGGAATATGATGAGGTGCCCAGGGACTTGGGGGGCATTGCAATGAAGCCATAGGACTGGGACATGGTCCAGCCTGCCCTGACTCAGCCACCATTCTGTCCAGCTGTTCACAGACCTGTACTTAGGGTGGATACTGCTGAAACATTTCTTGGGTCACCCGTCCCAGGATACAACTGACCAGGCCACTTGCCACCTCCCTTACAGACATGTGCTGGCTCCCATGTTTTGCTTACTCAGTCTTAGCCTTTATGTTTTACTCTTGTAGGTCTCCTGTTCAAGATGTGCTCAGGAAGAAGCCCAAAATTCCTAAACAGGTAAGGGCTTCCCAGCAGGAAGTACAGGTAGTCACCATCCAACCCTGGGAGGGCAGAGTTCTATCAGAAGCCCTCTCTCCTGGCCCACGACTTTTGAGCCACCCCTGCAGCCCTCATTACCTTTCCAGCCCCCTGGTGAGGAACCAACCAGAGATTATGACCTTGTTCCGCCACCACTGCCCTCCCTACTTTGCTTCCTCTTGGGTCTTCAAGTCTAGCTCTGGGGTTTCCCCCACAGGACTCGAAGCACACCCTGGGCGACCAAAGCCACATAGAAGAGCCAGATGAGGAGTTAGCTGGTGCCTTTCCTGTTTTCATCCGAAAGGCTCTCTTGGGTCAGAAACAGCCCAAGAGGGCCATAACTGAGTCCTGTCACAGCACAGATGTGGTAAGTGACAGGTTGTAGCCATCTCAAAAGTAGTCAGCCCCTGGCCCATCACCTTGCTCAACATCTATTCCTTCTGCTCTAGGTGAGAACAGGCTTTGATGGCCTTGGGGGACGGACAAAATTCATCCAGCCCGTATCCTTGTTCTGTTGCAGTGGGCCAGGCTGAGCTGTGGGGCCCCCACCACACATCCCCAGACCCCCAGACTAGTGATGCCTGCACCCTCCGGTGTGCAGAGCTGGACCCTGTGCAGGGTAGTAATGCTGTCCACCCCAGGTCTGCACTCAGTCCCCTCTCCAGGCCTCTTCCTTAACATTTCCTCCAGACTGACACAACTGTCATCCGTCCACTACCGATTAAGTCTAAGGCCAAGACTAAGCAGAGAGTGAGGACAAAGACTGTGCAGCCTCCCTCTCAGACCAAGCTGGACACTTTCCTGTGGTAATGAGGACAGTCTGAGCAGTGACCAGATATGCACCTCCAATGAGTAACCAAGAACTGGCCAGGCCAGAGGTCTTTTAGGGGATAGCTTCTTTCAGGACCACCCCAGAGAGCAAGGCAGACGAGCAGGCAAAGCTGCCAGTAACGCCAGTGACACGGGACTTACCAATAGGAGTCCACACAGTTCCGATTGGCTCCTCGTTTTAAGCTTCTGCTTATAGCAGTGACCAGTTGGCTGAGTCCTTCTTGTCCTGGAGACAAGGATCACTTGTTGATTGTGCATATAGACAATCTCAGGCATACTAGCCAGTGTGTTCTCCTTTTGTGGCTTAATATTAGGGATGACTTGGGCCAAGCAGAGTGGGGCACAGAGGTGACAGTGGTGTGAAGATGCGGAAATTTTTCCATGTAAAGTAACAAAACATAGTGTATTCTTCCTGGCTCTGGGAATATAAATTTGCTTGTGATTTTGGAAAACTGTTTGGGATGACTTTCTAAAGCAGGAGCATCACTTAGACCCAGCAGCCTCATCCCTCATAGGCCACTAGAGACTCTAGCAAGAATGAGATCACTGGCAGGGCATGGTGGCACATGCCTGTAATCCAGGCACTCAAGAGGCTGAAGCAGGAGGATCACTGTAAGTTCAAAGCCAGTATGGGGGGCCAGGGATATAGCTCAGTGGCATAGCACCTGCCTGGTAAGCACGAGATCATGAGTTCAACTCCTGGTACCAAAACAAAAAAAGCTGGACACCATGGCACATACCTGTAATTCCAGCACTTGGGAAGCTGAGGCAGGGGGATTGCTTTGAGTTTGAGACCAACCTGGGCTACAAAGTGAGTTCAAAGTCAGCTTAAACTGTAACGAGACACTGTCTCAAAAAATCTAAAAAATAAAAAAAACTGAAGCTAGTTTGGGCTACAAAGAATTCAAAGCTGGCCCAGACTGCATAATGAAACCCTGTCTCAAAAAAAAAAAAAAAAAAAAAAAAAAAAAAAATCACTAGAATTTTTCCCATTCTCTCACCAGTACATATCCCACAAGTCATGAGGAAAGTGGATAGGTAAACCAAAATCTGTCCGTATAGGACACTCATAGCAAACACAATAAATTACCAGTGGCCAAATCATGAGGCTTCCTGCCCTCAGGACCCCTAGCCTAGCTAGGACCCCCTAACCTCCCTCTCCCTTCAACAAGAGTTTACCCAGGGCCCCGGATGAGAGGAACAGGGAGTGAGTGAGTACCTTAGGCTGAAGGTGCCCGGCTACCTTCCAGCAAATCTAGAGACGTGGGGATATACAGAAAGGAGGTGATGCTCTTAGTTATGGGTGTTGGGTGCCCTGAGGCTGACAGGAGCCGAGGTATAGTGAGGGTCAGTCACTAGGTTGGCAGCTAACCCCCTCTCCCCGTGCTGAGTGTTCTGTGTAAGTTCCCTAGAGTCTGTGCTTGATTTTCTTTATAAAATGGAGACTGCAGTGCCAACCTCACTGGAATGGGAATCTAATGAATCAAGATATTGGTTAAGAACTTGTGACAGTTAAATGAAATAAACTAGATACAAAAGGACTACTGTGCAATTCAACTTAAATGAAGTATCTAGAATGAGCAAGTTTATAGAGACTGAAATAAAATAGAGGATACCAAGGACTAGAGAGGGCAAAAATGAGAGTTTCTGTTTGGAATACTGAAAAACTTTTACAAACAGACATGATGATTATCCTCCCCCCAAAAAAACCCTAAAAACAAAGACAAACCTAAATATAGGGAAATGTTGCCAATTAGCTGAGGGTTCTTTGATTTAGATGGAAATCATGAGTTGACAAAGCACAGCTCTGCTGTCAGCCCTGATGTCACTAGGTGACGCCAGTTAGTGATGGATACCATCAGTTGACACAACCAGTTGCTGTCACTGCTGCTGTTGGTAGCAGGTGAGTTCTGCCGGTTGCAGGTCTCTGCTGCTGGTCTTTGCTGTGTGGTGCTCTCTAGAGCTCTGTGGTGTTAACAACTCTATTTGTCTTTTTTTGGAAACTTAGTACATACTACCTGAGAAATGAATCAAGAGCAGGTTTACTGCTACAGCAAAGTAAATGTTTGTTTTAACAGGGCCTATGCTGTAGCACACTGGGGCTAGTACACAAGAGCAAGCCCTCCTAAGCCAAAACCAAGAAGTATCTGGGAGGTGCTGTTTATGTCACACTTGGCAGCCTGTTTCAGTGAGGGTGAGGGCTGAAACCAGGAAACCAGGGAATCTTTGAGAAGGCTTGGTGAGAATGTTGGGTATGCAAATAAGGGGCCCAGATCTCCCCCTCCCTGACCACAGCCACTCCACAATGCTTTTTCCTTCAAAACTCCAACAGTATAGACATGTGTGGTGGCACACACCTGAAATCCCAGCACTCGGAAGACTGAGGCAGGAGGGTCGCCACAACTGATTCTGGGCTACATAGTAAGTTAAGGCCAGCCTGAACTATATAGCAAGACCCTGTCTTTACAAAACCAAAACAGTATGGTCTGAAGTGATGGAATTAGGAGATGGGCACCACACTGCCTTCCTGGCTGCACCCATGCTGGAGTAGAGAATGGTGCTTTGATAGCCAGGGAGGATACTGAAGCAAACTGTCCCAGCCCCTTGGGGTACCAAGGGAAGGAAAGGAAAGTGAGGGGAAGGGCAGACAGCTGCTGGCCAAGCCGGATCCCCAGTCTAGTTGACACAGGCTAAAATGAGATTTAGGTACTGCTTGCCTGTCTCAGAAAAACCTCTTCTGTTTTTGGATTTGAAGAATTTATTTTTTTTATTTTAAGGCAAAGTCTCATGTTCCAAAAGAAGCCTTAAACTGTGATCCTCCAGCCTCAGCATCCTAAGTAGTCCTAAGTAGCTGATGAGATAGGATAGGGCATGGCTTAGACTGGCTGGGAAGGAAGGTGTGATCAGATCCCAGACACGTGTTGCAAATAATTCTCAAGACCTCCAATACAGACTTCTCACAAGAACCCTGATGTGTGGAATGAATAAAAGGAGATGATGCCATCAGAAGCATACTATCCTAGCTTTAGTCATGGTAGCCTCCCCTCTGCCTCCAGGGTATAACTTATTTTATGTTGATTTTTAGAGTTTTTTCCTTTCTTTTACTCAGCCTAAACTCACTCTACAGAGCCAGTGCCTCCCTTACCTTGCACTTGCAATTTTTCAAATAAATGTGAAACTTTGCCATCATTTTTGTTTCACTCAATTTTTTGTTTGAAATGAAAAAAAACGTGGAAACCACCTCCAGAAGGAGACTCCAGCCCATCAAGATCCAGTAATGCTGGGATTACAAGCCTGCATCAGCTAGGACTTAACGTTGTTGAGATGACAATACTTCCACAAATCTGCCTCCAAATTCAGTACAATCCCTATCAAAATATCAATAACCTTTTCTTGTGGAAATGAAAAAAAGAGATCCCAAATAGCCAAAACAATTAGAAGGGAAAAAGTTCTCAAATGAGAAACTTACTACAGAGTCATAATGATCAAAACACTTGGAATATGGTCATACATAATGTGGGTTCTGAAGCTCTAGGGCAGTGATGGCAAACCCAAACTACAACCCAAAACCCATTCAGTTTATCACAAAGTGCCGACACTGCGATTAAACCTGAATATTGAGGTTTTAGTTTAGAAAAAACAACTCACCCATTAATAGCTTTCATCTTATCACGTGCACCACAGATTGACCACTGCTGCTCTAGGAGTTGGTACCTCAATCAAAGGAACCATTGAGCTGGAAAGATCAGTGATTGTAATCAACTAGAGAACGCTGAACCCTAATCAGACATTTAACAACAGAGGGTCTTGGATACAGGGACAAACTATGGGTCAGTCAGCCACCATGGGATAGCAGCTGACTCACTAGCACAGGCAGTGGGACCTTGCCTTCCAAAACTTTGGGGTAGAACACTTCAGTGGGTCCAGCAATACCCTGAGATGTTTGCCTTGGTTTTAATGTCTCTGTGCTGTACCCTTCTTTATCTCTTAGAAGATTGACACTGCCTTTTCCCCCCAAAGTCTTTGTCAGGTTACCAGCTGACTACAAAGGTAAAAGAAAAACTTCAACCACATACAAGAACATACATTTAGCAAGATGAATTCTAAAATCACAATAGATGGTGGCGCACACCTGTAGTCCCAGCACTCAGGAGGATTGCTGTGAGTTTGAGTCCAGCTTGGGCTACAGAGTGAGTTCAAGACCAGCCAGAACTGTATAGTAAGACCCTATCTCAAAAAAAAAAAAAAAAATCCAAATATATGATGCCATTTATACTAGAACCAAAAGAAAATAATATTTAGCTATGATCTTTTTAAAATGTGCAAGATGGGGCCAGGGATATAGCTCAGTGGCACAGGGTCTGCCTGGTAAGCATGAGGTTGTGAGATTGATCTCTGGTACCCAAAGGAGGGGGGAGAAAAATTAAAATGTGCAAGATAGGTGGAGAAAACTGCAAAACTGATGAAAGAAGTTAAAGAACTAAATATATGGAGAGTTATTCCATGTACACTGGAATACTGGGAAAACAGTATTGTCAAGATGTCTGTTTTCACAACTTGCTCTACAAATTCACCATAATCCCAATTAAAATTTTAGCTAGCTTTTATAGATATAGATAAGCTAATTCTAAAATTTATGTGGAAAATCAAAAAGCAAAGAGTAGCCAACACAGTATTACAGAAAAAGGACAGAAACTACCCAACTTTTAAGAGTTACTATAAGGCTACAGTAACTAAGACAATATTGTTATTAGTAAAAGTCAATCAATGGAGCAGAATAAAGCCCAGGAATATAATCTACACAAATACAGTCAACTGGTCTTTGACAGAGGAGCAAAGGCAATTCAACAAAGGTGCCAGAATAATTGGGTCATCTGTATGAAAAAAAAAAAAAATCCAGACACATCATAGACCTTTCACAAAAATTAACTCAAAATGGATCACTGATATAACTATAAAGCAAAATTATAATATTCCTAGAAGGTAATGGGAAAGGAAGATCTAGATCTTGGGTTTGCTCTAGATGAGTTTTTAGGCAAAATACTGAAAGTATGACCCATGAGAGAAAACAGAGACTAAGAAAACACACACACACACACAGATGGCATGGTGGTGAATTCCTATAATCCCAGCACTCAGAAAGTTGAGACAAGAGGATTATGAGTTCAAGGCCAGCCTGGACTATATAGCGGGTGTTCAAAGGTGAGGCTTTCAGAAGGTGATTGGATAATGGAGGCTCTATACCCACTCCGTGGATTAATCCATGAATGAGTTCATAGCTGCATGGGCTGTTAGGAGATGAGGCCCACTTGGGGGCACATTCTAGATCAAACCATAGCAGTGTAGTTACTTTGAAGATAGGCAGGAAATTAGGATGTGACAGGCTGGCTGACACCAGCATGTAACCTGAGCCGGAACACAAGGCTAAACAAGATGTGACTTGTCAGTTGCAGCCAGGAGGTGTGGGCAGAGCAGCCTTCAAATGACTGAATCTAAAGGAATATAGAAGTGGCCATTGTCAGGGCTGGGGATTTAGCTCAGTGGCTTAAGTGCCTGCCTGGCAAGTGTGAGGTCATGAGTT
>PVJX010005335.1:0-85771 GCA_004027295.1 Dolichotis patagonum
CTTCTCTGAGATCAACTTTTTAGCTTGCACATGTAAGTGAGAACATGTAATATTTGACTTTCTGTGCCTGACTTATTTCATTCTTTTCTGGCTGGACAGTATTCTGTTACAGATACGTGCCACTTTTTCTTTATCCATTCATTCACAATAGATGGCTAGGTTGACTCCAGAGCTTGGGTATTGTGAATAGTGCTGCAATGAACATGTGAGTGCAGACCTTGTATCAGTGTACTGATTTTAGTTCCTTTGGAAATAAACCCAGTAGTAGGATTGCTGGATCGTATGGCAGCTCTATTCTAGCTCTCTAAGGAACCTTAATACTGTTTTCCACAATGGCTCTTTCTATGTACACTCCCACTTGCAGTGTAGAAGAATTACCCTTTCCTCACATCCTTGCTAGCATTTTTTTTTTCATTTTTGATAATAGCCATTCCACCTGGAGTAAAATGGTACCTCATATTTGTTTTTGTTTTTTTGGTACCAGAGTTCAAACTCGTGACCTTGCACTTGCAGTGCAGGCACTGTGCTGCTGAGCTGTATCCCTGGCCCTTCAATGTGTTTTTGATTTGCATTTCCCTGATAATTAATGATATGAACCAGAATAAGTTTGATAAATCTAAAATATGGTTTATGGAGACTTGGGGCCTCAATATATTATTTCTATATTTTTAAAAGTGTTCATGGTATAATTTTAAATCAGAAATGTATAAAAAATTTAACATTTTTCTAAACAGAAATTGATTAAATCATACTACACTATTTCTGTCAACTGTTACAATTTTATAGAGCACTATGTTGTTTGATGTTGAAATATTTAGCCAGGCGTGGTGGTACATGCCTGTAATCTCAGCATTTGGAAGGCTGAGACGGGAGGATCGTTGCAAGTTTGAGACCAGACAGGGCTACAAAGTGAGCGTAAGGCCAGCCTCAACTGCATAGTGAGACCCTGTCTCAAAAAGACCAAAAAAAAAAAAAAAATTGTATATTTTATTAATTATTGATAAAGTGAAATACCTTGACTTGAAAAGCCTGCCTAAATTTTTTTTTAATGTTTTCTTATGTTTCAGGATAATTACTATAATAGCTAATCTATCTTTACTTTACCTGGAAAACAGATTTACTTTTTGAGTCTCAGCCATAAAGCTGGTTTTGTTGATGTTTTGTTTTGTTTCTAGCAATGCCAGGGATCAAACCCAGGGCCTTACTTATGCCAAGTAGATACTTCACCAATGAGCTACAAATACATGATTTTTTTTTTTTTTTTGGTACTGGGGATTGAACTCAAGACCTCACGCTTGCCAAGCAGGAGCTTATGCTGCTGAGCTAAATCCCCAGCCCCCAAATATATGATTTTTGATAACAATGCTTATAATTTGCTGTTGCCCAGTTTTTAAAATGGTGGTTCTGTTAGCTTTTCAGTCACTATAATGAAATGCCAGAGATAACGTATAAATAGAAAAGTTTTATTTTGTGTGATAGTTTTGGAGGTTTTAGTTCAACAGCAGGTGGCCCCTTGCCATGGGCTTCTGAGGAGCCAGCATATTGTTACAGGAGCCTGTGGCAGAGCAGAAACCTCTTGCTAGATGAGCTAAGGGGTAAAGTGACAAGAAGAGACATGGTTCCACAGTTTCCTTCAAAACATTCCTTCAGTGACCTCAGGAGCCCCACTTAGGCTCCTCCTCCATAGTGTTCCCTATCTTCCAGTAGCACCACCCTGGAGACCAAGCATTCAACACAAGGAACTATAGCAGTGATAAAATACACATAATGTAAAATTTACCATCTAAGACATTTTTTGAATATACAGTTCAGTAGTATTAAGCATATTCACATTATGTAACTGTCACTACCATTTATCTCTTGAACTCTTTTCATCTTCTTATCTTCCCAAACTGAAACTCTTGTTTCCATTAAGCAGTAATTCCTCTTCTACCCCTCCCACTTAGTCCCTGACAATCACTATTCTACTTTTGGTCTCTATGAATTTCTCTACTTTAGGCATTTTATACGAGAAATACTTCATAGAGGTAGTCAAGAATCATGCAGTATTTGTCTTTTTGTGACTGGTTTATTTCACTTAGTATAATAATATCCTCAAGGCTTACCTAGTATCCATGAGGCCCTGGTTTCTACCCCCAGCATTGCAGGAGGGAAGGAGGGGCAGAGGAAAGGGTTCATGCAAGTAGAATGACCTCCTTTTAAGGATGAATAGTATTTCATTATGGATGTGTGTATAACTATTTGCTCATCTGTTTATCAGGTGGCAGGTACTTGGATTACTTCAACATTTTAGCTGCTGTGAGCTAGGTTTTGGTAAACATACAAATACTTCATCATTCCCTGCCTTTGGTTCAGCCAGCTTTGCACAGGAGTTCCAATTTCTTGACAGTCTCACCAATAGTTTTTGTGGGTTTATAAAAACTAACCCAATGAATGTGAAGTGATATCTCATTTGGTTTTGATTTCTGTTTCCCCAGTGATTAGTGATACTATCATTGTTGCTCCCTTTCCCTTACTGAGGGTTGAATCTAGGGCTTTGTGCAATAGGCGAGTGCTCTGCCCCTGAGCTATAGTGCAACATAATTAGTGATGCTGAACATCTCTTCAGATTTTTATTTGGCCATAGATCTTCTTTGGAGAAATAATTGCTTAAGTGCTCTTCAAATTTTGAATACAGTTGAGTTCTAGGAATTCTCTATCCTGAGTGTTAATCCTTTATCAGATACATGATTTACAAGTATTTTCCCTTTCTATGAGTGTATAGTTCATTTGGAAAGCAAAGTTGACCAAAACAAACTTTTAAGACTCCTTGCAATTCCATGATTTTGACTTGCTGGCTTAGTAAATGTTTTCAGGAACATAATTTTAATCTTTCATTAATAGGTTGCTGCTATCATGAACATTATTTTACTCTGTGCCTTTGGAATTTTTAGGATTTTCTAGAGATCATCTGCCTCTATATTAAACAGCCACAGAAAGACATTAACCTGGTTGTGGCTTTCTAAACTTCCCTTCTGGTTGCATCTTTTTGAAGATTCTTTTAAGAGGCAGGAATTTATTATGGACTGCTTCTACTTGTTGTTTATACTGTTATTGTTTGTTTAGTTTTTTGACATAGGATTATTTTGGAGGATGTCTTAGTTACTTTTTACTCATCTCTGAGACAAAATACCTGATGCCCAAAGTTGGGAAAGGAAAGGTTTATTTCTTACAGTTTTTGGAGGTTTCAGTCCATACCCAGTTGGCTCCAAGGCAGGGTGGCATGGCGGGGCCGCAGTTCATGGCAGCTGCAAACAGCAAGCAGAAGCTGGCAAGAGAGAGAGACACACCTTCTTCCTGCCATTACATCACATCCTGGCTCCACCCCATGGGAGGGTGTAGCACTGACACCCAATCCAAGCACTAGACAATGAACCAATCGTAAATGCACAATGCAAATACATGAGGCCTGGGGGCCACTGACATAAACCATGCCATTCCACCCCTGGCCCCTAAAGACTCATGTACAACCTTTATACAAAAGACATTTAGTCCATCTCCAAGAGTTGCCAAAGTCCTAACATTTTCAGCATTGCTGAGAAGTCCCAAGTCCCAAGTCTCCTCCAATATCTATGGCAAACTCTTAACTGTAATCCCCTGTACAAGTGAAGCAAGGTTAAACATTTCCCAAACGCAAAGGCACAAGATAAACATTACCATTCCAAAAGTTACCAACGGGGGAATATAACGCATTGGAAACAAAGCAAGTCCAACATCCAGCAGGGTGAACATTAAGTCCTAGAGTTCCATGCTCAGCATTTGAAGCAATCTGGTTGCAAGCTCCAAAAGGCTTGGGTGATTCCACCCAGATTTCAGCTCCCACAGCTTTTCTCTTAAACCTTTTCTGCTCAGTTTTTGCAACTTTCCTTGGATGATCCACGTTCTGGGCTTTTCCAAAGTTCTGAGGTCTCCACTGCACCTTTGGCTTCACCCTTACATCTTTACATATTGCCCTCTCAGGGGCACACTGCTTGGCCTCCCAGGCCCTTTGCAATTGAGGTGGAAGCCTGCTTACCCTCAGAATTTGTGCATTTTCCTTGCACCTAAAATCAGCACCATGTGGATGCCGCCAAGGTCTGCTGCCAGCTGGAGCAGTAGCCAGGCTTTTTTCTCTCTTGGCTATAGGGGTCCAGTGCCTGGATTGCTGGGCTCTGTTAACCCGATTGTGAAGAAAAGCTTTTCTATGTTGCCGCCATTCTGGAACCTCATGTGGCTGCCACCATTCTGGAACCGCATGTGGCCTCTCGTGCCATTCTGGAGCATGGTGCTCTGAAGCTTTCTCATCTGAGAAAATTCTTTCACTTTTGCAATTTTGGGGCTGCAAAGGGTGGAGACCTGCTGCTTCCTGGGATG
This sequence comes from Dolichotis patagonum, assembly GCA_004027295.1. Lineage (NCBI taxonomy): Eukaryota > Metazoa > Chordata > Mammalia > Rodentia > Caviidae > Dolichotis > Dolichotis patagonum. Next base: position 4,393 of record PVJX010005335.1, read on the forward strand.
CCCGGTGGCCATCTTTCTTATCTCTGTTTCTTCTTAGCAATCAAAGTCTCAGCACTATCTTTACAATCCACAGCTTTACTGGAGTTTTCCTTCTGGCCAAAGTCACAGTGTTTTAAATTATCCTGCTGGGCTCTTTGCTCTTAATTTGCAATGTAGATCTGGCTAAAAGCCCCCAACAATAGCCATACCACAGCCTCAACATTTGACTGCCTTGAAATTTTCTTTGCCAGATTAATCAGTCCATTACCCTTAATCTCAGTCTCAGGCAAAGTCTCTGGGCATGAGCAAAATGAAGACAAACTTTCTGCCAAGCCATAACACACATCATGGGGAGTCCAACGATCAATGCAGTCCTTCTTCCCAGCAGAAACCTCCCAAGCCTGGGCTTTACCATCAGGCTTTCTATCAGCCTTCTGGTCTCCTGAGCTCTGACCAGAATCTCCTCTACATAACCTCAGCTGCTCCAGCTCTGTGCATCCAGGCGACATGTCCGAACCTTTCCAAACTCTGCCCACAAGCCATTTCCAAAGCCTCTCGAAAAACATGGTCAGGTAGTCACAGCAGTGACCCCACTCCTGGTACCAAATTCTGTCTTAGTTACTTTTTACTCATCACTGAGACAAAATACCTGATGCCCAAAGTTGGGAAAGGAAAGGTTTATTTCTTACAGTTTTTGGAGGTTTCAGTCCATACTCAGTTGGCTCCAAGGCAGGGTGGCATGGCGGGGCCACAGTTCACGGTGGCTACAAACAGCAAGCAGAAGGTGGCAAGAGAGAGAGACATACCTTCTTCCTGCCATTACATCACATCCTGGCTCCACCCCATGGGAGGGTGTAGCACTGACACCACCAATCCAAGCACTAGACAATGAACCAATCACAAATGCACAGTGCAAATACATGAGGTCTGGGGGCCACCGACATAAACCATGACAGAGGAGTTACTGGGGATCGAACTCGTGACCTCACGCTTGCCAGGCAGGCTCTTACACCACTGAGCTAAATCCCCAGCTTGACATAGGATTTTGCTGTTGTTCAAGCTGGCCTTGTACTCTATAGTCCAGGTTGTCCTTAAACTTGGGGTGATCCTCCTGCCTCAGCCTCCTGAGTGCTAGGATTACAGGTGTGCACCACCACACCTGGCGAGTCTGTTTTTCTCTTGTTCTTAAATGTATCCAAGGATAAATCTGAAGGTTCCATCCCAGCTCTTTTACTTCATTGTGTGTGTGTCCTTGGTCAAGTTGCTAACCTCACTCTGATCAGTAAACAAGTTAGAGTGTGAAATGAATGTGTGTGTGTATTAAAATTAGAGTCTGACAGACAATAAACTGTAAATTGAGTTGTGATGTTAAGTAAAACATGCTTGGCATGTGAGATGGGAATATGAAATTATTTTCTTTTAACTCTGGTTTTTGAGGAATTGTTTTGCTTTGCTTTGCTGTGTTGTTTGTGTGTGTTGTTTTGTTTTGTTTTGTTTTGTTTTGTTTTGTTTTGTTTTGTTTTGCAGTGCTGGTGATTGAACCCAGGGTCTTTGCACTGAGCTATACGCCCATCCTTTATTTTTTTTTGTTACAGGTCTTCTTAAGTCACTAATTTGCCCAAGCTGGGCTCAAACTTGTGATCCTCTTCCCTCAACCTCAAGGTGCTTGAATAGCAGGGATACACCACCAGAATCAGTATGAGTTCCCTTTCTTTTTTGAACTTTATTTTATTTCTACTTGGCCTGGAAATTGAGGTTTGACTATAGCAGACCCATTTATCCCACTTTGCTTCGTTATACTGGAGTTACACAAATACACCTTTTCACTCTCAAGCTTCGTGAATGGTGTACTACAGTATATCATCATTTGTTTTCACAAGAGTTAAAAGTGTTGCTATAGTTTTATATTTCTGTTACAATTTGCTTTTCTTATTCACATTTGCTCCCCAATTCCTATCCTTTTATCTATAATAATCAAACTAACATCTAATATGGAAATAACGCCCTTCCTATCTCCATTTTCCAAATCAGAAAGTCATGCAGCTATACTGAGTTTTAGGAACCCTCTTTTTGTGTCCTTATTTTATAAATGCAGAAACAGGTTCATTGAAGTTACCTGCTTTCTATACTGTGTATCTTGTAAATCAAAGACAGAATTCAGTCTCAGATGCCTTAACATGTTCATGATAAGGCCATACTTCATATCTCTTGACAGCAGCTTGAACCACTGGTGGTACATGCATGACTGTCCTTTTGGTAATCTAATCACTATTATCAGTCGTTTTACTAATAAAATTAATTTAGAAACCACCCAAAGGTACAGTTATGCATGTATCATCAATTGCTCGAGTCTGCAAGAACATGTTAATGCCCACTGTGTAAAGGAGTAAAAAGTGGTTTTTTAAAAATGTTTTTATGACAAAGATCAGCTTTTTTCCCCAAAGTGTATTACGTTAAGTTCATTCTTTAAATGCTCCATAGGGCAGCAGGGCTCCTTTAGATCATTCTGTGTAGGTCCTCTTCATAATGAGAAACCGTGATGTAAAGAAACCTTTCAGGGTTTGTGTAATACTACATTGGCTAATCTGGGGAAAACTTTGGAAAATGCTGATCTAGGTTTTGTTTTGTTTTGTTTTGATGGATGGGGAGGGGAGAAAATGTTGCCTTACAATTTCCAAAAAAATTTCTCAGTGTTGTTCATTCTGTGTTATATTCAACACTTTTTTCCCCTCAGTTGGGTCTGCTGCAATCAATGAAGCATATTTTAAGAAAGTCGTATCATCTGATTAGGGTTGGTTGTATTAGTGACTAACAGAATTGCTTTCTAGAATGGTGATCCCATAAAAAGGCTTCATCAGCTTTCTGGGACTATGTACTTCCATCTGCTGAGCCTCTAATCCTCAGAGGAGGACCCTTCTTTTCTTCCCTTTCCTGCCTTGTCTTTCAAAGATTGGATTTCATTCTTTTATCTGTAAGAGACAGAGCTGACTTACTCGGAAAGAAAACAATCTCTGGAGAGATTAGACTGCAGTTAATTCTCATTTCCAAATCTAAAGGCAGAAGATGAGATTAAAAAGTAACAGTTCTGTACACTATTTGGCATAGATATTTTATTACCTGAGAAATAACAAAATTATTCCCTGGGCATTTTGAGACAGTTTTATACTGGAATTCCTCAGTCAGGGTTAGCCCCAGGATTTGGAACTGTGAGCACAGAGGAGTCTTAAGAGTTATATCTGATCCAGAACCCCTGAATGCCCCCCATTTCTTTCCAAGGCCTATTTATTTTGGTATTCAAATCCTTTGAGAGCCACAACGTCACCCAAACTAGTTCATTATGAAGGCGGTTCCTGTTGATAAATAGCTATCAAGAGACTGTCCCTAAATTCCAAGGTTACTTTTATTTCAGGGCATATCCCTAGAAACCTCATTGTCGTAGGGAATAGCCAAGTATCTGTAGCTCAGCCTGTGCCTTTTCTAGTTCTTGCTACATGATCTTGTTTCTCCTAGAGTATCTAATTATGTTCATCCTAAAGTAAAGCTTTTTTATAAGGCATTTTTGATGTGGTTTAAATCTCAAAAATGCCAGTGTAGGTCTTGTGGCCTTGCAAACCATGTAAAGTTCTCAGTTGAAAATGTGTCTCTTGTACATGTGTGTTGAAATAGGAGTGTTAAGCTCTATCTGCTTCCAGAGAGTACCCTTCTGATTTTTCTTCATCTGGAAACAAGCTTCTATTCTGCCTTGTTGTGTTTCAGTGTACTTTGTGCCTTCAGCATACTTTGTATTAGCGAGTCACTGCAATCAAAAGAAACTTAAAAAGCAAAACAAAAAGCAATATGGAACTTTAAGAATGAGCGAAGGAAATGAGAAGAAGCCTACCATAGGAGCAACAGAAAGCAGCTGTGTTTTTAGAAACACTGGACCCATATTTTTTTTATATCCACTGTTAGTCCCAGATCTCATCTCCCTCCCCCCACTTCTAATCTTACTGGAGATTGGTCCCAGGGGTCTCACCACTGAGCTTCATCTCCAGCTCAAGATTTTGTTTTTAACATCCACAAAATAGCATATTAAACCCATTAGCTTCTTTGCTGTGTAGTTCTTACAGAATTCATTTTCATATTTCTCTAACTGCCCACATCTGTTCAAGATTCCAACAATAAACACTAAAATAAAATTTAAAGGTGTTTTGTTCTCTTAGGCAAGTAGGTAAGATTTAGTAGGAAATTTGCTTATGTAAGTATATAATTCAGAGGTACTGTTACTTTACATAGTACAGTACTTATATCTAGTTAGTGGAAATTTTCCAGTCTTATTCTAACAGCTATAAATAGATGTTTACATGCTTAGGTAAATAAATTTCCATGTATATTTACACACACACATGCAGTGAAAGGCATAAATATTAATAGTGATTTTTCTTAAATGTGAATTCCTAAGGTTATACTTACATTAGCAATGTGGACGAAAATAAATTCCAAGAATCTTAACATAGCTCTTTTTTGCCAGTGGGTTTTTCATGGTTAAGTGTGTGTTTCTGCCTTTTATTTGTTAAAACACTTCATCTTTCATTTTAAGGCTAGATTAGGCTGCCTTCTGATTGGTTTCCTAACAATTCCCATGATGGATTTTAAATTGCATGTGTTTTGTTTTTGAACGTTGTCCTTAAACCACTGTCTTTTTAGCCAGGCAAATTTATATGTTCTTAGTATGCATAGTACTGGTTATAGTGTATAATGACTAATGGTTGTCTGCAGAGGTTTTCACTGAAGCTTTTTTTTTAGTCTAAATACCTTTCCCTGTACTTTGAAGTACTCCTCCTATGACTATATGTTTAAATTTGATGGATATGTTCCTTTTTACTTAGGAAGTATATAATTGTTACATTTTATGACTCAAAATTACAGCTAACACAGATTTGTAATGTGGAATTAAAAATTTTATGTTTTCAAAAAGTGTTACATAGGAGATCATTAGCATATCATTATGGTATTTGCAAATAAAAATGGTTTTCAGTAGCTTGCTTTTTTAAAACAACTGACTTTAGATACATTTAAAAAATAAGTAAAATTGTTTTTGTTTCATATCAAGAAATGGATGAAAAGAGGCTGCTGGATCCAGGGTTGAAGGCTCATAAAGGTCTCTGGGATCATATTCTGAAGAGCCAGCAGAGGGAATGCCTGAGTGACTGAAGAAAATGGGTGCTAATGCATCTAACTATCCTCATTCATGTTCCCCGAGGGTAGGGGGAAGTTCACAGGCCCAACAGACTTTTATAGGTAAATTTTCAGTTTTTCTAACCTTATTTTCTTTTGTGACTATAAATAGAATTGTATTCAGTGGTTTCTGGATAAAAAGAATTAAGATATGAAGAAGTTATAGATAATTCTGTAGGATCTACCCCCCCCACAAATGTAAATCTGATTTATATGAATTTCCTTTAAACAAACTGCTTATATAACACAATTGACCTTTTCTTCAGTGACTTTAACTGTATTTGCAAATTAATTACCTAGCAAATCGGCTGTCTCCATTTGTGTGTCCTGGTCCTCCATAGATTTTACCCCTACAAATACATCCTTGCCCTAGTTGAAAGATAAAACGTTTCCCAATTATATGCAAGCAGTATTCCTAATTTATAAATCTGCTTATCTCTCTTTTCTTAAAACATAAGATTAAGATTTTTGATATCAACTGGGCATGGTTGTCCATGCCTGTAATTCTAGCTACTTAGGAGACTAAGGCAGGAAGATTATAAATTTGAAGCACCCAACCTGGACAATTTAGCAAGATTCTCTCTCAAAGAAAAGTGAGGACTGGGATACAACTCAGTGACAGCTCAGCTCTGGGTTTGATCCCCAGTAGTTAAGAAAAAAAATTCTATCCTCACTCTTTGATTGTCAGGGAACAAAAGGAATTTTTAAAAATTCAGATTAATTTGCTATGGTTGTTCCTATTTCTTGTTTAAAAATGTTATTTGAAATTCTTAAGTTCCATTATAAAAACAAAAGTCAGTTTCATTTTGGTCCAAGATTATCTGTTTGCAAAAAATTTTAACATGAAAAATGTTAATGTTAAAAATGAATGTTAAGGAAAAAATTTCATCTGTTTAATTTTGTTTTTAGGGACATCATCCTATTCTCATCAAGGCTATGGTTGTGAGTCAAAATTATATAGCCTTGACCATGGCCACGAGAAACCACAAGACAAAAAAAAGAGAACCTCTGGCCTTGCCACCCTCAAAAAGAAATTTATCAAGCGTCGAAAATCTAATCGGTCTGCTGATCATGCCAAGCAGATGCGAGAACTCCTCTCTGGATGGGACGTTAGAGATGTCAATGCGTTAGTGGAGGAATATGAGGGAACTTCAGCCTTAAAGGAGCTTTCTCTACAAGCCAGTTTGGCTAGACCAGAAGCCCGGACATTGCAGAAAGATATGGCTGATCTTTATGAGTATAAGTATTGTACTGATGTAGACTTAATATTTCAAGAAACTTGTTTTCCTGTTCATCGTGCCATTTTGGCAGCAAGGTGTCCATTTTTTAAAACACTGCTTGCTTCCTCACCTGAGTATGGGGCAGAGATAATAATGGATATCAATACAGCTGGTATTGATATGCCTATGTTTTCTGCTCTGTTACACTACCTTTATACAGGAGAGTTTGGAATGGAGGACTCAAGGTTTCAAAACGTCAACATCCTTGTTCAACTTAGTGAAGAATTCGGAACACCAAACTCCCTTGATGTAGATATGCGTGGACTCTTTGATTATATGTGTTATTATGATGTCATCCTTAGTTTTTCTTCAGACTCTGAACTGGTTGAAGCTTTTGGGGGAAATCAAAACTGTTTAGATGAAGAGCTCAAAGCCCACAAGGCTATTATTTCTGCACGGTCTCCATTTTTCCGAAATTTATTACAAAGGAGGATACGGACTGGTGAAGAAATCACAGACCGAACCTTGAGGACTCCCACAAGAATTATTTTAGATGAATCCATTATACCAAAAAAATATGCAAAGGTGATACTACACTGTATGTATACTGACGTGGTAGACCTCTCTGTTTTACACTGTAGCCCCTCTGTGGGGAGTCTCAGTGAAGTTCAGGCTCTTGTCGCAGGGAAGCCAAGCATGACCAGGGCAGAAGAAGCCATGGAACTTTACCATATAGCACTGTTCTTGGAATTTAACATGCTTGCACAAGGTATGAAATTCTGATTTTTATATTTATTTATTTATTTCTAAAATTATAAATTTGTCTTCCACTTTGAAAACACAGTTTGTTCTATGATTTCAGTGTTTGGTATATGCAAGGTCAGTTTTTTTGAGCCTACAGTTATATCTGAGATAAATGAAGGATCAGTATTAACGTGGCTCTAAAAGCATTCAGTTCTAGTGACTAAGCATCAAATGAGACTTGAGGCTTTTTCCTAATGTAAAATGATAGGTATGAGGTATATAGTTACCCAACTACATTCTCACCCAAGCTTTGAAACTAGCCAAGTTTTCCTGATTGCAAGGGTAGATTTTCATCTTTATATTCAATGGTTTAATGATGTTTAAATGTTAGGAATTAGAATAAATTTACTATAAAAAAAGAAGATAACCACATTTAGATATAAATTCATTTGAGAAAATTGAGTAGGGCTTCTCATTTAAATTTTAATATATTTTGTATCTTTTAGAGTTGTATATCAAACAGTAGCCTACAACGTGTAAAGCACAGCGTTAGATTCACGTGCCCTATTAACTTACTTTCAACCTAATAATTTAAATTATTCTTTGTGATAAGAAAATGAATATATGAGCATTAGATATAAAAAGTAAATATCTGTTGGTAACTATTAGAATCTTAACATTTTAGAGCTGGAAAGAGACCTTTCATGAGAAAGCAAAGTAATTTGCTGTCATACACAAAGGGAGAACACATACTTATCTTTCTATGGCTATATATTAAAGGAAGCAAGTTATACGAACTGAGATTACGTTAGAAATTTAATTAAATTATTGCAAAATAGCTAAAAGAATTTTAGAGGCTGCCACTTAGGAGAGAATGTTATCAGCTGTCATAACTTTCTATGACAACCCATGCTGTGTTTTCCAGACGCAGCATGTACTTTCTTTGCTCTCTCCCTTTCTCTGTTTATTTGGTCCAAGCTCACTCCGCAGAACAAGTTTCTCTCTCTCTTCATTTTTGCTTTCCTGAATAAACTTTGCCACTGCTTTAAAAAGAGAGAGAGAGAAATATGTTACTAGGTAAGAATCATGCCAAGCACAAGGGTACATGCTGTAAGGCTGTGGCACGAGGACTGCAAGTTTGAGGCCTGTGTGGGCAACTTAATTACCTCAAAATAAAATAAAAGACTCAGGCACTGTGGCACATGCTTGTAATCCTGGCATTTGGGAGGCTGAGGCAGGAGGATCATTTCAAGTTCAAGACCAGCCTGGGTTACAAAATGAGCTCAAGACCAGCCTGAACTGCATAGTGAGACCTATCACAAAAAAGCTGAAAAGAAAAGAAAATAGGACTGACGATGTAGCTCAGTGATACTGCTATTCTTTAGCGTGCTAGAGGACCTGGGTTTAGTCCCATTACCACAAAATAAATAAGAATCACTATGTATTAAAAGGCTATTTAGATGTCAGACCATAGGCAAATATGTCATCAAAAATAACCTAGCAGTTTGAACTGCTATTCTATAAAAGCAATCAAATTTGTCAGGAAAGGCTTCTACAGAAAAATTTGAATCCACAGCATTACCAAAAAGATACAACAATCTTTATTTTCTGTAATTGCTTTTTAGTTTTTAATGTGCTTAAACAATTAAAAATAATGAAATGTTTCCATTCAACTCAGTAGTTCCCCTTCTTGGTATTTTCCCAAAAGAGTAAAAGACATCATGTTACAATAATGTATGTGTTTATAGTAGCATAAGTCAGGCTAGCTAAATCTTGGATGTATCCTCTATGTCCATCAACAAATGAGTGGGTAAAGAAAATGTGGTATTTATACATAATGGATAGTACTCTGCCATTAAAAAGGGTAAATTATAGTCATTTGTAGGAAAACGGATGTGTCATAAGACAATATGTTAAGTGAAATAAATCAAACACTCGAACTTAAATATCACATGGTTTTTCTCATATGAGAAAACCAAAATAACAATTAAGAGAAAAAAGTAAGAGAGATCTTACAGAAAAGGAAAGGAGACCAAGAGCTGGAGAGAGAGGAGAGAGAGAAAAGAGAGAGGAGAAAGGAATGGAAAAAAGAATTGATATGTGTTTATTATACCAGCTTTCCACAGTGAATGTACTCATTATGTCCCACAAGCTAGTGCATAGTAAAAATAAATATTTTAAGCCGGGCATGGTGTGCATGCTTGTAATCCCAACACTCAGGAGGCTGAGGCAGGAGGATCATTGGGAGTTCAAGACCAGCCTGGGTTACAAAGTGAGCTCAAGACCAGCCTGAACTGCATAGCAAGACCCTGTCTCTCAAAAGACCTAAATAAATAAATAAATAAATAAATAAATAAATAAATAAATAGGATAAAAATAACCAAAATGTATCATATATACTTTGCAATTTTAAAAAATGAGAATATATTCCTTAATGTAATTTTTTAAAGTTTTGAATGTAAAGTAAAACTACAAGGCAGCTCTTGGATCGTTGACAATACTTGACTACTTCTGTCATGATCTTTTATTTTAAGTGAGCTGAGATTGAGAGTTAGCTAGAAATTGTATTTTAAAGTTATAAAATAATACTCCTTGCATTATCTTAATCTGGTTACTTAAAACAAAAAACTTTACATGCTTCTTTCATTCTGTTATTTAAAATACAGTTTTGCCCATTTGGTGGAGGGGGGATGAGGGTTCCATGTTGGACATATGTTTCTCCCATACCTATGATATTCATGTTAGGGTTGGTAGCACACTGTAGCATACTGTAACTTCAACATAACTTTTACCTCACTTCTATAGGAAGAAGACTATTTGGGTACTTGGGAAAGGATTCCATACCATAAATCTAAAGAGCACAGATTATGAAAACAAACTGAATGGGTTTGAGTCCTATCATGTTAATTTGTTAGACTTTCAGCCAGTCATATAACCCCTCTAAGTCTGTTTTCTCATTTGTAAAATAATGTTAACCCTATAAAGTAGGATTATGAAAATTTAAAAAAAAAAGTGTGTGTCAGTTTTTTGCTGTGCAGTTACTGAGTTAAGATTTCTTACAATTTTATTCAGCAGAGTGAGTTCATGTATACCAGTTGTCTTTGCATTCTCAAACAGTTGTTAAGGTACTTGTCACTATCCAGTCAGTTCATCTCAACAGGAGTTCTGCAGTGTAATTAAGCCCTTAGTTAAGTGTAACTGAATCAGCATCTTTCTCTTGCATCTACTATAGTACAGTTACAGTTATATATCATCTTGGAGAGAATCGAGTAGTCATGTTTGTGTTATTTAATTCGAGTGAGAATTCCAGTTAAAGACTGAAATTATACTGTTAAGCAGCTTGAGAGTAAGAGCACAGATTATATTGGGGTTTTGGAAAGGAGTTTTGTTTTTTGGTTTTGGGGGCGGGGGTTTGGCTTTTTGAGACAAGGTCTCACCATGCAGTTCAGGTTGGCCTTGAGCTCACTTTGTAGCCCAGGCTGGTCTTGAACACACAACAGTCCTTCTGCCTCAGCCTCCCAAGTGCTGGATTACAGGCATGCACCACCACACCCGACAGTATTGTTTTTATTTTTGTGTCCCCAGTGCTGAGGTGGTAGGCATTTAGTAATTGTTTTTGAATCAGTCAATGATACCTTTTATTCCAAATTAGATTTAACTAAAAATTAAGACCTAGTATTCTGTACAAATAGTAACCAGAACAGCAAGGATGGCTATTTCAGTATCAAATAAAATAGACTAAGAATGTGTAAGAGACAAAAAAGGACATTATATATTATTAAAAGATTCACTATAAGAAGAAATATAGCAATTAAAAATATTTACTCATATTGACAGACTAATACATATGAAGCAAAACCTTATAGAATTGAAGGTTGAAATAGTTCTATAGTAATAGTTTGATACTTCAGTACTGTACCCTGAATAATGGCTAGAACAAAGGAGAAATAAAGGAATAAGGAACTTCATACAGTAAACCAAGTAGATCCAGTTGATGTGTAAAATCTGTACCCAACAACAGCATGCACATTGTTCTCAAGTGCGCAAAGCCATTTTCCAGCATATTACATATGTTGGGTCACAGATAAGTCTCAGTAGATGTTTTAAAAATAGTACTTATACAAAATATTTTCTCCAACCATAATGGGATAAAGTTAGAAATCAAAAAATGGTAAAACTGGGAAATTTACACATTTGTGGAAATTAATACACTCCAAAACAACCAGTGGATAAATGAAGACATTATACTAAGTGAAATAAACATCACAAAAAGAAAAATTCTGTATAATTCTTACATGAGATAGTCAAAATCCTGCAGAGGGATGGTTGCCAAGGTCGGATACAGGAGAGAAATGGGGAATCATTATGTAAGGAGTGCAGAGTTTTTGTTTTGTAAAGCGAAAAGAATTACGGAGATGGATGGTGGTGGTGGTTGCACAATACCATTAATGTTTTTAACACCGTTGAACTGTACAATTGACACATTCTATCAGGAGAGCCTGGGAATTTGAGATTTATGTGTGCTTTTAAAGGTAGTAAAAAGCAACTTAATAATTTCAGGGGTATTATAAAAAGGAGCAAGGTAAGCAAACAGAGTGGATTCGGGTAAGGAAATTCTTGACCTACACAAAGAGGTGTTTTATTTAGTGGCAAGAGCAGATAGGAGATAATCTCAAGTAGATAATGGGGACTGCACAGATAGGCCTGACATTTTAGGATCAGATTTAACTAACTTCACTTGGTTTTTGTTTAAACATAGCACAGTGAACATAAGTTCAGAGGATAAAAGTTATTTTGAAATTTTTGGAAGATGGGAAGCAGAAAACTAATGACTAACTTGTCAGGAAAGAAAGAGGCCTGTAGTTCTCAAGTCTGTGGGGGCTGTTGTGTTTCACAGATTGGTTCAATAGTAAGCCGTATTTAAATTGTCATCATAATATGACAACTGAGTGTTAATTTTTTAAAAATTATAATACAGGTATATACCAGAAGAAAAAGCTAAAAAATTAAAAGTAGTTGCCTCTGTGGAATAGCATTAGGAATAGATGGGCTATAGGTCAGGAGGTTGTTTTTAGAGTGTGTCATTACTGGACTTTTAAAATTATAAGCATATACTACTTTGATTATAAAATTAATTTCAGTAGATATAACATCATTGCCCATTAGTCCCACAGAGACATGAGAAGGCGACAGTCCTAAGGCATTTATCTGACGATTGTTGACAAATGAGATTATGCTTATAATTTTAGTTTACAAAGGGCTTTTACTTTATCTCATGTACCTTCCTGTAGCATTTGAGTATGGGAAGGCTCAGCAGTTTGTAGGCAGCATTTTCCCAGGCTTATCAGTGATGATATTGTGGCTCATACCAGTTTTTCTGACTTGTTAAGTCCAGGAATTTGGGCATGGTAGGTGAAAAGGGCAAATGAGAATCACTTTCCATAGTTGAGGTTGGGCACCTGTGGCCCAATCATAAGAACAAAACAGCAGACTATGGTAGTGATTGAAACATCAATTTGGAGGAGTCTCAGCATCGTACCTGCTTTGTAACTGAGCCACCTGAGGTGCAAATGATGTGGGCCCAGTGAGGACGTTTAAAAGCCAGAGGGCCAGGACTCAGTGGGTCTCCATTCAGACTGCTGCAGAGCACTTAGAAGACTGAAGGCTTGGTTGTGTTTTAGGCAATTTCCTGAATAAGCAGCATTCCTGAATGGGTCATTTGGCTTTTTGGGCTGCCAGCACTAGAACCACCTCCTTAGTTTTCAAGAATTTCTCTCTGTGTAGGTCTTAGTAGAGGGGTGCTCACCTCACAAGCCTAAGAAGCCAGAGACTTGCTGTCTTGGCCTTTTCTGTTCGGGCTACAGTACATAACCTAGGACTTTATTTTAATGTAGAAGGCTAATGGCACAGAAAGAAGAACTGTGGAGAATTGTTTCTGAAAGCTGGGTGGGGTAGCAACATCTAGTGGAGGAGAGAGGGCCATGGCAGCAGTGTCTGATAACATTTGCACAGAGCAGGAGCTGTAGGAACCAGGGTCCCAGGCAACTCAGTGTTCTTACTAGTCTCTCTGGCCCTAGCTCTGCAATCCTTTTGTCCTCATTTGTTTGCTGAGCCCAGTTTCCAACTTTCCCAGCAATGCTGTAGACTAGCAATTCTTTTCCACATAAATCCTTTTTCCCTTTAAGCCAGCTACAGTTATCTTCTGTGATTACAATGCAAGAGGCCTGTTTGCTAAAGTACCTATAGTAAAAAAGACCAATTGTGCAAATTTACTTATTTGTTTTATTTTATTTTTGGTGCCAAGACTCAAACTTAGGATCTTGTACTTGCCAGGCAGGCGCTGTATAGCTGCTGAGCTATATCCCTACCCCCAAAAAGACTAATGTTGAAAGTTCCAAAATAGATGACTAGATTGGAAGAGCCCTGAAAGGACCAGGTATTTGGTCGCTGATTTTTCACAATGACCTTAGCATATGCTGGGTAAATAGCTCTGATAATGTGAAAATAACAGTGAGATTGCACCATTAGTGGGTTTTTACATTTTTTTATTTTGTTTTGTTTTGTTTTTGAGGAGAAAGGACCACTCTTAAGAAGTACATATATTCACATAAACTTTAACAGTTTAGAGGTCCTTTAACAAATACTGCTGATCGCAGAACGAAATAGGCAAAGCTCAGCAGTAACATCTATACATGTATTTGAATGCTGGGCATTTTATCTTAGACTTTAAACTTTTTATCTAGATCAAAAATGCGTTTTTAGCCCTTGGAAGATGAAATATATTTATAACCTTCATTCCAAAATGGACTTTGTATTTCATTTACCATTTTTCATTCATGGATGTGGTTGTATTTTATTGAATTAAAAACCTAATAGAGAAGCAACTGAAGCAATGACCTAATTTTTTCCCTTAGCAACTTGGTCAGGTTTCAAGAGAGAAACAAATGCAAAATAGCCTGGCTGTCCCCACTTAGCCATTTCACCCTCTTCTGTCCTCCCATTGTCCTTTTGTTGACACTGTTCCTTCTCAGTTTAGTGAACCTGGCAGTTCATTTCACTTCTGACAGTAGTTGTTTCCTCTTCAGCCAAATCATCTGAATGTACTTCCTAGAGAATAATGGAACTAAGCTAACGACCATTATCAACAGTTCAGACTGATAAATCCAGGTTTTATTTAAATGTGCAATTTAGATAAAGAATTAATTTTAGACCAGGTGTGGTGGTCCATGCTTGTAATCCCAGCACTTGAGCGGCTAAAGCAAGAGGATTGCTGTGAGTTCGAGGCCAGCCTGAGTTACATAGTGAGACTTTGTCTCCCCCCCCAAAAAAAAAAAGTTGGGTGGGTTTGAATTGTGGCTCATTGGTATAGTACTTGCCTAGTGTGAGAGGGCCTGAATACAAGTCCCTGTGCCAAAACAGGAGAGAGGGCAAGTTATAATTCATTTAACCCTAGAAGTAACTCTCTGCTATCTCATTCATGATTTTAAGTTACATATCAAACAAAATGTGACACCAACTCGTGTTGCTCCATTGCTGTGAAATACAGTGGTACTTCAGTGCGTGAACTAAATTCTCTGTGCAATTCTGGTCACAAATTGAATTGGATGAAAACCAAATCAAATTTCCTTATAAGGTCAACATTGAACCTAACCTTTGAATTTGATTTGGTTCTTGTGCAACTCAAATTGCAATCAAAATCATGGAAAGAATCAAGTTTGTGAGCCAAGGTACCACTGATTATCAGCTGAATTGAAAATGCTGAATCCTTGAAAGCCACTCAAGGCTGTTTATCTTTTGAAGTCAAAAGACTTTAACCCACGAACAGTCTTACCCTTTTGTACTAGTTTATAATTTCGATCAAATAATTGTGTATCTAAAATTCAGTGAAAAAAATTATTTTTTGTAAAAGTGAGAATAATTTATATGTATTGATATATAAGCCAGAATGTTAAAGAAACTTGGAAAGTCTTACTCTAAATTAAGTATCTTTCTACTGCTTACTTACCTTGCTTGATTTACTAAGGGAAATAAAACTGTAAGGCATTGCCAGTATTTATTTCTTGTTTATTGAAAATAGAATGTTTATTTACCCCACTTGTATACTTAAAAGACAGTGTATTTAAATGAATAATATAGCTTGTTATAAGACTCTTAAAAGTAAACATTTATTCTGTACGTTGTAGTCATAGCAAAAAGTATTTCTAAAATGTGTGCAGTTCACTTGCAACAGATTGTTGAATATCTTCTGTTTCTTCGTACTTAAAGTTAAATAGTGTTTAATTAGAAGCCTTTTCTCAACAGTGAACAAGAACCTTCTTTCTCTGTGATAGTAAAATCTCCATTGGTGAAGGGAAAAGGTGAAATATCAGAAGAAGTCCCGTAAATTTTTGGATCATATTTTTGTTGTGAATTATGAAGAAATCTGTTCCTCACTACATTTTGTATATATCACCATTTATATATAACTTCAGAAGTAAGGCAGTATCACTTTGATATCAGTAGTCCTAAAATAAGATACATGGAGTAATTTTTTTTAAAAATCAGGTTAGCATTTATTGAACACCATTGCTATGAAGATGTTGTTCCAGGGGAAAAAAGAATTAAAATGAGCAGTTTTTGAATGCCACTATGTACCTAGCTTCATAATAGGCACTTTTTTCATTTCATCTTCTGCAACCTGTGAAGCTTGGAGAACTGGCTTCCCATTTGTACAGGTTCAGAGATAAATAACAGTGCCCTGATATAATGGTATCTTGTAAATAGAAACTGAAGTTAGGCCTGCATCCCAATCTTGGCTCTATCACATACCATATAGATTCCATCTAGAGTCCGCAATTTGAGTTTGCTTCCTCCTTTTCATATGTGCTACCATCAAGCACTATACCTGGCTCACAGTTGGTGGGCCTTTCCAGATGTTTTTAAAACTAACTTGTTTTTATAGGAATTTCTTAAAAGTAAGGATTATTTTCCTTATACAGTTTTCAGTAGCACAGTTCCTAAGTCTAAAAAGATTGCCAGATTCAGGTTTCTTTTGAATATCAATCCCTGTTTGTCCTTAGGGTGTGGTTGCATTTGTTTTGTTTTTTGTTTTGAGATCTGGTCCACAACAGGAGGTGCCTGGTCTTCTGCACTGACTGGCTCCTTCAAGGGCCCAGCCCTATCTGACTGCCTATAGTATTTCTGTCTAACTCAGCTGCCTATAACATTTCCTCCTCTGAAGAAGTACCCCAAACTGCCATGAGGGAGAAATGGGCAGTGACCAGTCTGGCTTCTTCAGGCTAAAAGTGTCATAGTTGTTGATCAGGGATACTCTACAGAGGTTCTATCTAAAGGCCCTCAATAGACACCAGGCGTTTTCATCTTGGGTAAGCATACAGTTTTAAGTCATTTTCCCTCTTTTTTACAGCATGCCTCTAGTTGTAAAATAGCATCATAATTAATACTTCCCTCCACATTATATTTTGGCTGTAGTGGGTAGGTAGGCCATGCACATGCAGAAAGATATCATACAGCTGTTTTTCAACAGGTAAGGGTAGAACATCTTTCAGTTCTAAAGAATGCATTCCAAAGGAGTAGGAGACTTTGACATTAAGTTATCTCTGTCTGCAGTGTAAAAAAACATGTCAGGGTTGAACATCTTCCAGTGCATGAAACACTTTGACACTGAGCTACCTATGTATGCAAAAAAATAATTGGGCATCCCTTTCTTATTTCTATTTGATAATGTCCTCAAGGTATGCCTCAGGTTGATTCCACTCCAGGGCAGGTGGATGCCATCTGGAGACAGTAGAAGACAAAATGCAACCTGCCATCTTCAAACTGGTACAGGCAATTTTATCTTCCCAGGTAGCTTGTGAAGTTTATTTCCATAAGACATTTATAAGCTTGAGTTACAATTGGTCCTAATTGTGACAGGAATGTTTAAAAACGGAAGCATAACTTTGTAATAAACTACTGATGTTGCTCATTGAAAGAGAGCATATATAAAAGGTGAGTTGGAAGTCAAGCATTTCTCTGGTTGTACTGTGAAGTCCTCCTCCTGAGATACAGGTAAAGACAACAAATGACTTGGGGAATTCCAGGCAAAGAAGTCTCCAAGACACTTGTGTTACTCATCTAATCACCTAGGCAGTCTTTCCTGGCAGTAGGACATGGCAGTGCTTTAAATTTTTATATCCTTGAAACTCACAGGTTAAACTTACAAATTATCTAGCAATCACTTTTTTTTTCTTTTTTCTTTTCTTTTCTTTCTTTTTTTTCTTTTTTTTTTTTTTTTGCACTGGGGATCTAACTTATGACCTTGTGCTTGTTAGGCATAGGCATTTACACCACTGAGCTAAATCCCTGGCCCAGCAATCATGTTTTATGTGTTAGTAAATGCATATCATTTTTCTATGAACACAGGAAAGAAAAAGGTGGCTATTTACTCTTAATTAACATATGTAAGGCACAGATGCAAACCATTTCCCTACTAGCTGCTGTGAAATACTGAGGAACCTTTGGGTATCCTGACAATGGCCCCTCAGTTGTTCTCAGTTTCTATTCCACAGAACCAGAGATCAGTCTCCACAATGGAACCCAGTTGTCCATCTGGTCAACATTCCGTTGGCCATTGGCTTCAATGGGGATTCACCAAAAAGACACTGGGAAAACCTGTCCTCTGCTTTCAGAGTGGCAGCTGCTCTAAGAGCATTTAATTAGCTGGCAGAGTAATCACTGTTTGTCAAAGTTCTGTAAGGGATAGTTAAAAGCCTTAGCTAGCACTTTGTAAGTTTATAATAAATATTTTAAAGTCCACAACTTATTATTGCAGTATTTTCCTAAGTACATAAATGAAAGTTTGGAAAGCTGCCCTTAGTCCAAATGTGTTTTGGACCCGTAAGTGTTGTGCTTTTGGAAATAGCGCCTTGTGGTTTCACTCAGAAGTCAGTTCTTTCCAATGTGTCAGGTTCAGTCACCTGAGAGAGACTTGTCCAAAACATTAAGCCAGAACATGTTTTTTGTGTGTTCTCCTAGATGGGCAAAATTTGCAATGTCTCTTCTGACCCAGGGATGGGATATGTGTCCTTCATCTAAGATGACATCTCTGTCTTGGTCATTAGCAAAGGCTCATTATCTATGGAGGAAAAGGTTGGAACAATCCAGAGTTCTTTTCTTTCTAATTGTACATGCCTCTAAAAAGGAAAGTACAAAGTATGGAAAAAGATTAGAAGTAAAGCTAGAGAAAGGAAACTGAAACAGAACAGGCTTGACATTTTCTCTAGAGTGTAGAGGAGGATAAGAGCCAGTCTGTCCCAGTGAAATCTGTTATCCAGGTCTTAAAAATGGCCACCAAACTAGTGTCATTTAATTGGTGGAAGGAGACCCATGTTTCATTACAGGCATGCATATTTTCTAAGTCTGAGCTTGATTTTATTTAAGAAGACCCGTTTTACGGAAGTTCATATTAAAGTCTGCTAGGATTACCTGTTAGCACTGTTATCTAAGTAAAGTCAAGCAAGGAGTACCAGTAAGTGTAGTAATTAGTTCATGTGTAACATGTACAAGAACAAAACAGGAATAAAAATGTCCCATTAAAGAAGTATCATAGGACTAGGGATTTAGCTCAGTGGCACAAGTGCTTGCCTGGCAAGTGTGAGTTCATGAGTTCGATCCCCAGTACCAAAAAAAAAATAAAGTATCATAACGTTATAACCTTCCTATTTGTAAGTTAGATTTATCATTATTTTAGCAAAACCATGTAAGAAAGCAATTATAAGTAATAGGCAAAGACAGAGCACAAGCATTTATAAGCAATCGGCAGTATTGCTTCAAATGCAATATTTGAAGCATAACATTTGTTATATAAATGAGTCCCAATCCAGAGTCTGTGAGACAAAAGCAAACTGTTACCTCTGACCAGTGATCTCGATGGAAGACCTCCAAATGATACAAGGGAAAGAAACCCCCAACCTCTGCTATATGTCTGATACAAGTTCGTGTTCTCTAAAATTGAAGAGTGAATTTTAGGAACAGTGGAGGTTAAGAACAGAATATATTTATTGAAAGAAAGAAAGCTTCTGTCCGAAAGAGAGACAGAAGGAGTCCCAAGTGGGTTGCCCCGTAGTCAGTTTTTGACTACTCCTGTTTAGCCTTCCACTGCAAGGAGTACAAAACTGTTGACATCCAAGATGCAATTTATTTGGTATAAATAAGACAGGTTGCCTCTGCCAACTCAAAATTAACACTGTTTTCAAAATACTGAAATATGTCAGCCTTTTGGGAAAACTAAAATTATCCATAGAATGTGGTTCACAAAAAGTTAAAGGTAGAATTTACTGTGTGGTTCTTGGCTTATTTTTTAATGCTTGTTTATCTGTAACATGATGTCAAACGCGGTTGTATTTATTCTGGATAGATTCAGGCTTCTGCTGCACTGAGTAACTGTTCACAGCACTTTGCTGATATGTATCTCCTTACGTTCATTGGCTCACATAGAGAATTCCAAGCCCTACCTCAGTGATCTCTTATGAAGGTGCCTACTTTTTTTAATAGACACTTGTGATATTTGTGAAAATATATTCCTTTTAAAAAATAATGTATTAGAAACAATGGCAGTTTCATAGGAACAGTACATAGTAAAGACTTATACAGTACTTTATCTAGCAAGAACTTACTTTAGTGTAGGGTAATACAAGTTTCAGTTACAAGTTGATTTTGAGTTACTAATGTAATAGAACTTTTTTTAGTGGAGCTAAACTGAAGCAGTAGATTCTGTATAAAAATTTGTTATCATGGATGCAAACATGTGTTCTAGAAATACTTAAGATAATTCAGTGAATGTACCAGACTTACTAGGTCTGTGTTTTGGCTCAATACAAGATATCCTTCAATTTAAAAGTAATTTCCATATAGCAATACCATTCTTATTTCTGAATTATGTTACTTGCATTATGAGTGCGAAGAAACCATTAAATTATCCAGAATGTAACCCTTATACTTTTAAAAAGTACATGTGTGAAATGTTGGTTTTGATGTAAATTTCATAATTTAAAATTTAACATTTAAATTAAGTAGGTTACCATTTTCAGTATTACTTAAATACAGTATATTGATCTAATATAGAAAGTTAGATTAATGTTACAAATGAAGTTTCACCTTCTCAGCCTTATTATTGTTTCACATGTATGCCTTTAGCTTTACAGATGAATTCAAATCTTAACAGTTCTACTACAGCATTATATTAATTAGGCAGTTTTCCCAAGTTGGAGAATGTCATACTAATCTAGTTGTGATGTTTTGAGATTTCATCACTTAAATTCATTATAACATTACAGAATCCATAGCTAAAGTAACCCTGGCTTTTCCTGTCTAGAGTTGAGATACAGAGCTGAAGTTTCTGCCTTAAAACCAAGCTCTGCTCTTATCTCCTAAAATATGCAGAGGAAAAGGGCTCTGACCAAACACGAATATTTTGTCTGTGACCAAACATAAGCATTCCATCTACTTTTTTAGGAAGTGACTGGAAGGAACTATTCCAAGAATTAAGATACATTAGTAAGCATTATATAGCTATTACTGTGTGAAAGACACCCAGCTGAGCTCTCTCGGAAGCATACTTCAATTAATCTTAAGTAGCACCTGCTGTTTTCCCATTTTAGAGATGAGAAAGCAATGCTTAACCAGGATTGCTTCTGCACATCAAAAGATGAACTTCAAAGCAAAAATTTACCTACCTCCTAATACATTCTTGACCAAACTTCCTGTTATACTTTGTACTTTAAAAGATTTCAGAGATTTTGTTTGATAATAGTTACAAACCATCCTCTGTAACAATCCTGTGCCAAAATGTTAAATTTGAATTCATTTCAAAAGCTATTCATGCTCATTGCTGGGAAAAAAGGGAAATGATACAGAAACGTGACTATATTTTCATCCACTACCACTGCTTTCCTCAAGTCCTCATTTGTGACATTCTGTGAACAGTTTGATGGTTTCCTGTGTGTGTATGTGTGTGTGTATTTCACATGCATATCTTGTTCTGTTGTAAATAGCATCATACTATGCATACTACTCTGTCTTGCTATTTTCATACCTCATAAACCTGGGAGAAATATTTATGTAAGTACATACAGAATTTTTGTTAAATAACTGTGCTTAGGTAACATACTATATATATATATACATATACATACACACATAGACACACACACACATATTAGAGGTGGTAGTGGTTGGATTCAGGTAACCAGTAGTGCTAAAGGTGTTTTAAAAAAACGTGGTCTCGCTCCCCAATGATAAACTACTATTTTAGAAAGTAGCTTTTTATAAATATCTGGAAAGGACTGATCTTACAATGTATTTATAGAACTGCTAAAACATTCAATAAATGCCAACACACCCAAAACTGCATGGCTTCAATCACTTTTTCATATATTTCAATTAAAAGAAATAGCATTCTCTATTACAAATTGATGTGGGCTAGCTTCACTAAGTATATGTCTAAGAAGAGAATGACTGGGCTGGGGATTTAGCTCAGTGGCTTAAGCGCCTGCCTGGCAAGCGTAAGGTCGTGAGTTCGATCCCCGGTACCAAAAAAAAAAAAAAAAGAAGAGAATGACTTTGGTATATTAAAAGACTGAGTTCTGTTGTAGTTCTTGATTCTAAAGCACTTTTATACACCTCGTACTTAATATTGACATGTTTATAAAACTTCTGACATGTTTTCATCTACCATGGTGATTGAGGGTGAAATGTTCATACACCTGATAGTAATACCAAGAAAGCAAAAATAAATTAATGCTGTTAAATGTCTTTGCTTCTAAATATACTCCTCAGGCCAGGGATTTAGCTCATCAGCATAAGCAAGCTGAGGTCATGAGTTCCATCCCTGGTACAAAAATAAATAAACAAACTTCTTACCTACAGTAGAATTAGGCCTTTTCCAAAGTGATTTGGTTTTAACATTAAGTTGCTGTTGTCCATCTTCTTTACTAATTGAAGTTTATAGCCGAGAACAATGCTGGATTTTGAAACTGATTCTAGAAAATAAATGGACATCATATTGTTCTTCTAAGTCTATTGATACGTATCTAATAAGAGAGGTTTAGAAATTTTTATAAGCTGAACTGTGATTTAGTTTTCCTTACATCTCATTTTAAACTATTTAGCTGGGGATTTAGCTCAGTGGCTTAAGCGCCTGCCTCACAAGCGAAAGGTTACGAGTTCAATCCCCGGTACCAAAAAAAAAAAAAAAAAGAAATTAAACTATTTAAAGTTGATCCAGGCGTGGTGGCACATACCTATAATCCCAGCACGCAGGAGGCTGAGGTAGGGGGATTACTGTGAGTTTGAGGCAGCCTGAACTGCATGGCAAGACCCTGTCTCAAAAAGACAAAAAAACAAGAAAAACTATTTAAAGTCTTTGGTAATGTGAATACCATTCCTAAATTACATCTTTCACTCTTTTAGAGGTATTACTAGATTAAATAGAAGTAGATGATTCTAGTGGATATAGCTCAAAAATAAGAGCACTTGGCTAGTATATGCAGGGCCATGACTTTGAGGCGTAGCATCTTCTTCTCAAAAAATGTAGATAGAAAACTGTGTTGTAAACCTGATCATGCTCATATGCCTATAAAATGAGATGACAGGGTCCAGGAATTTAGCGGTGTAAGCACTTGCCTGGAAAGCACTAGGTTGTGAGTTTGATCCCTGGTACCAAAAATAAATAAACAAATAAGTAAATAAATAAAATGAGATGACAGTGTTGTGAGAGTTTTCAAGCAAATAAAAGTAAAAATGGGACATTATTAAGGTGGAGAAAATATAAACTGTCAATTCAGATAGGTTCTTTGGCATAGAATTAGCCTTGTGGCTTCTAAACTTTATTCATTTATCAAACAATTATTAAGCTCTTACTGTATGCCCTGAGATTAATGAATGCAATAGTTCAGTGGTGAGTATCATTAGGCAGTTTTGGCAGAAGTGCTGTAATAAAACAAAACACTGTATGCTGTGCAGGAAGAAGAGAAACCTCAGCTCCCCATATGGAGAGTAGGGGTTAGCAGGACACAGCTTCCCAGAGAAACAAGATCTGATGAATGAAAAGGTTATAAAACAGAAGGAGCATGCCGGGCAAAAGGAATAACAAATATAAAGCCCTAGAGATAACAAAGCAAACAAAGCAGAACCTTTTGGTTGGGGGAGAATGGGGTTGCAGAGATGAGAAGTGTGGCAAAAAATGAGGCTACAGGCAAACAGGACTATACCACATAGAGCGCTTTATTTACCTTGCTGACACAGTATGCTTCATCCTGGCTGTAGCAGGTCTTATGGTCTGATTGCATTCGCATTTTCTGAAAGCTTTTTGGCTACAGTGTACAGAACCTGTAAGAAGTGTTTTAGAAAGAATGGTTTTTGGTTTTTTTTAAATGGATAGTTCATAAGCAAATAAAAATCTTTTTTTTTTTTTTTTCTTTTTTTTGTACCAGGGAGCGAACTCACGACCACATGCTTGTAAGGCAGGCGCTTATGCCGTTGAGCTAAATCCCTGGCCTGCAAATAAAAATCTTTATATTGTAGATTTAATTTTTTGTTTTGTTTTGTTTTCTTTCAGAGCTGGGAGATCAGATCCACGGCCTTACACACGCTAGGCAGGCAGACGCTTTTTCACTGAGCCACATCTCGGGCCACTACTAATTATTTTTAAAGGTTTTATACTGTATTTATTCAGGGAAATCTATTGAGCAGTGTTCTTTACCAGGCACTGTGCTAAGTACTTGACTCACGTTATCCTCTGTTGTGGTTACTGTTTTCACATACAGTTGAACTGGGTCTATAAAATACTATTACTTACCTTCAGTTACAGATAAGAAATGTTAAATCAAGATTTGAATCCAGGTCCATTTGACTCCAGAGCTATTCTTTTCCCATTTAGGGGAAGAGGGAATATGATCTCTGAGAAGAAATTATCTGTGAGGTACAATTTTTTTTTTAAGTGCTGGGGATTGAATGCATGACCTTGCGTTTGCCAAGCCAGCACTTCACGCTGCTGAGCGAAACCCCCGGCCTAAGGTGCATTGTTTTGAAGGCAGCATTCAATCATGTAAGAGGTGACCAACCAGAGGACATTAGAAAGTCTGAAAGGCATAGTTACATGACTACTCTCAAAACTGTTGAATTTTCTCCTTTATTATAATGAAAATAAAGATACTAATTTACTGTCACTAGGGAGATAATGGTTAACGATAGTGAAGAAGATACAGTTGTTACCTTGATACCCAAATTAAAAGGTTTTTTGATTTTGTTAGTTTTGGTTTTGTTGTTGTTGTTCTGTTTTGGAGTGTTTTTTGTTGGGGTTTTTTTTTTGTTTGTTTGTTTGTTTGTTTGAGACAGGGTCTCACTGTGCAGTTTAGGCTAGTCTTGAGCTCACTTTGTAGCCCACGCTGTTATCAAACTTGCAAGAATCATCCTGCCTCAGCCTCTTGAGTGCTGGGATTACAGATGTGCACCACCATACCCGGCTGTTCCCCCCTGGTTTTTTTTTTTTTTTTTTTTTTTTTTTTTTTTTTGTATTTTTTGTTTTAGATAGAACTATAAACCTCTGAGCTTTCCACATAATAATAGGATTTTCTGTGGCAGGAAAACTGTACAGTGCATTTGGATTGTCACTATTTCTGTTCCCCTTAAAGATCTTTGACTCACTCTGCTCTTTGAGACTACTCCCATTCTCACCCCATACATCCCTACAAAGCCTATATTTGCCTTGAATTAGAATATACCAGAAGTGTGTACCCTTCCAAGGAAGCTTGATTATAGTAATCATTCATTCATGTAATGTTTATTGTAGTGTTTAAAGTAAATATGTAAATGTTTACTGTAAACAATGTAATAAATGCCATTACTGTAATTAATCTTACTTTTCAAAATAAGTCCATCAAGTAACTGTTATACACATTTTTTGCATGAATACACAGGCAGAATTTTCATACATCACATACCTAAAGAGAATTGGGACTGGGACTCTGGTCAATCCAAGTCTAGTGGTATTTCTCACATCTCTCTTCCAGAAGATACCATACATAAGAGTTCAAGTTCAAACGTCCTGTGAGTCCGAGTTCAGTTCCCTCACATTGTATGTGGTATGTGTGTCCCTAGAACTGACATACTCACAAATGCTGCTCTCCCAGAACACTCACATTAAAAATGTCATATCAGGCCAGATTTGGTGGCATATACCTGTAATCCCACCTTCCCAGCAGTTTATGGTAGGGGAGTAACAAGTTCCAAGACAGCCTGGACTACTTAGACCCCTTAGACCCTGTCTCACAAGAATGTGTAAAGGGCTGGAGATATACCTCAGTGGCAGAACATTTGCCGAGCATGTGCAAGGCCTTGGTTCTACCCCCAGTACCACCACCAAAATAAAAAGCTGTCAGAGAACATTGATTCGTGAAGTAAATGTAAATAGCAGCCTAAACTCAGCCTCATAATGCATACCTCTAACCCCAGCATTCTGGGAGCCCAAGGAAGAATAGGATTGTAAGCTTGAGGCCAGACTGGGCAATTTAGCAAGACTGTTTTAAAAGTAGAAAATAAAAGGACTGGAAATGTAACTCAGTGCAAAGGCTCTGGGTTTGATCCTCACTACTACAAATAAATAAAATAAAAATTTTAAAAGGTCAATTCATATTAAGTATTTTAAGTGTACTTAAACGTAATCCTGTGTATTTCATGGCTTGAAGGGAAATCTTTTATCCAACAATTGATAAAAAAAATTTTCCTTTAGGCCATGAAAGTATGCTTGTCCTTTTTCTTTATTAATTTACTAAAGTTTTTCCCAAAAGTTTTTCTGCTTCTATCCCATCTTTGTCTGCTTCTCCCTCAGACATAACTTGGCAAAAGTTACAGGAATAAGAATGCACATTAATGTACACACACCACAAAACTTAGTCATTGCTTCTTTTCCATCAAAAAGCAGTGATGTTCTCAGGGTTGAGTGCCTTCATATTCCCTTCCATTATTTGCTTGGGTTTTATGGTCAGTGATTGATTTTACTTAGTACTAAGGGAAGGAACTGCTGGCAACTTCTCTAGCCTGGTGGTGGTGGTGGTGGTGGTGGTGGTGGTGGTGGTGGTGGTGGTGGTGGTGAATTTTTTGAATAGGTAATACATAGGCACAGAGCAGAATTTTTAAAAATGGAGTCTCCTGCCCTTCTAAACTTTGTTCCCCAGCCACTCAGTTTCCTTCCACAGAGGCAGTCAGTGTTACTACTTTCTCTCTCGATAGACAGCCTGGAGTGTTTTAGGACATAACTTTTAAAATATATTAAAGGGAAACAAACAGATATTAGAATCCATTTGTAATATTAGTAATCATTTCGGGCATTTAGCTATTATAAAAAAATCTTGTAAGACTATTAAAAGGGGACAGGGTGGGAGGGGGGACTAGGATGGAAGCCATGCCCCCTCACCCCACCCTACACCCTGTGAGCCAGCTGGCATGTGGGCTGGGAGCCAAAGACCACCACCATCCCCTCAAGCAACTGGCTGATTTGGAGGAACACAGACTGTGATGATAGCAACTGAAGTAAAAAACAACCTAAAGCTCATATCATTTGATTGATTTTGCAGGCTTAAAGCTGGTAGTCCAAGCAACTATTTAGAGGGTAACAATATGCAATATATAGTAACTATGGCGGATTCTCTACCATCTTGTTTTTTAAATCCAGTATCGGGTTGTCACTGTTTTGTTTCGTTTTATTGTTCTGTTTTATTCTCTTTAAAATAAAAGGGGAACAGAACTTTCGAAGATATACTTCCATGTGGCTAAATATGTTACACTAATAAGACCATACTTCTGTACTCTGTACCTCTTTACCCAATAGGGACAACTAAATTCAAAACAGTAGCTACCAGAATGAGAAGTAAAATGCAGAAATGTCCTTTTATTCCCAAACTATGATGAATCTTTATCTAAAATATTGGTTGCCTTCTTTGTTTTGTTTTGTTTTTTGGTACCAGGGATTGAACTCATGACTGCACACTTGCAAGGCAGGCACTTACGCTGCTGAGCTAAATCCCTGGCCCTTGGTTGCCTTCTTAATACTGTTCAAGGGAATAGTAATGTGAGCTACGTTCTAAGAGAAAGTATCTGAAATAGATGAAAAGAATGTGGATACTAAGGGCAGAGTATATGATGAATGTATTGCTAAGGTGGTCATACGTTTACTGGGACAAGTAGCCTGTAAGATGATCGCAAGCGCTCCACTTTCTGGTATTCACACTCCTCCTTTTTGAGAAAAGGTCTCACTATGTAGCTTGTACTGACTTTGAATTCACTCTGTAGCCCAGGCTGGTCTTGTACTGGCTGTGGACCCCCAACCTCAGCCTGCTGAGTGCTGGGATTACAGACGTGTACCACCACATGCTCCCCTTCTGGTAGTAGTCATACTGTTATGTAACCCCTCTCCTTAAGTGTGTGTGTGCAACCTACAGCCAGTGTCAAAGATGCTGAAAATTGTACAGAATTCTGTTTTAATAGTAGACTTGTGCGAGACACCTATCCCTGTGCCGCATTTTGAAGAAGTAAGCTGCTGTGTGGCGAGATGGGCTGGTGAGAGACTTATGTAACAAAAAGTGAACATGACCCCCAGGTAACAGTCAGCAAGAAGCTGGGCCTTACTCATTCTGCTGACAGTTTGGTAAGCTTGGAAGCAGATTGTTCCCCACTTGAGTCTTCAGATGAGATGTAAGCCCAGTTGGTATTTCCATGCATCCTTGTGAAGCCATGACCAAAGACCCAGCTCCCCCTAACTTTTGAATCCCAGAAAATATGAAATGATAAAAGTTTGTGGTAATCTGTTATACAGTAGTAGAAAACTAATACAGTATTTAACCTTTTGATATTTTTTAGATCAACATATCAACAGTTTCTTTTGTTTTTAACAATTAGGGGCAACCCACTCAAGACCCCTTCTCTCGGACAGAAACTTTCTTTAAGCACGAGGAAACTAAAATTTCGCTCACTCCCCTCTCTTCCCTCCCTTCCCTCTCCTTCCTTCTTTCCCTTTCTTTTTCTTTTTTCTTTTTCTTTCTCTTCCCCTCCTCTTACTCCCCCGTTCTTTTTCTCCTCCCCTTCTCATCCTCTTCTCTCTCTCTCTCTCTGTCTCTGTCTCTTTCGCGTTCCCTTTTTTTTCTTTTTTCTTTTTTTTTTTTTTTTACTGGGAATTAAACCCTGGGCCTTTGCACTGAGCTACATACCCAGCCCTTTTTATTTTAAGATAGGGTGTAAATTGCTAAGTTGCTCGGGTTGGGCTGGAAATTGGGATCCTCCTGCTTCAGTCTTTTAGAATGCTAGGATTACAGGTATGTGCTACCATGCCCAGATCATTTGATGGAACATTTAAGACAAGTACTTTGGTTCCAATGAACAGCTTTGATCTCTTTTCTAGGTGAATAAGTTCAAACTATTTGTAACACTTGAGAGTGACAGATTTATAATATTGGTGAATTACAGATGACTTGGTTAAGAGTCCTAGATTGTACTGTGAATGTTCTTTTTTTTCAACAAGCCATATTTTTTTGAAACTATATATGTTGTTGTCACTTGCCTTCAACAACTTCCACATACATAGTCTTCCTTCTGCCTGGAACACCATTTTTTTCCATTCCCTTACAATGATATATTATTACCTCACCTGGAAAGCCATCCTTTGCCATTTTTACAATTCTGAGAATTCAGGTCCCCATACTACTGTATGCCATAGCTTTTTTAATACAATTTTTTACCTCTGTTATAGGATTGTTAGCATCTTGATGAGATCAAGAGTTGTTTGTATTGTATCTGAAGATGTAGCTCAGTGGTGAAGTACTGCCTTGCATATGCAGGTACTGGGTTCAGTCATCCCTAGTACTACAAAAAAAGAAGAAGAAGCAGCAGCAGCAGCAGCAGCCAAGTATAATGGCATTCAGCTATAAATCCTGGCACTTGACAGGCTGAAAAACAGGAGGTTTGCCATGAGTTTAAGGCTAGTCTGAGCTACGTAGTGAGTTCAGAGGCATCTTGGACTGCAGTGAGACCCTGTCTGAAAACAACTTTAAAAATTTAAAAACAGCTATGTTATTTATATTATTGCATGTAAATTTTTTCTCAGTGAAAGTTTAGAAAGATAACCTGAGGGCTGGGGATTTAGCTCAGTGGCTTAAGTGCCTGCCTGGCAAGTGTGAGGTTGTGAGTTCAATCCCCGGTGCCCAAAAAAAAAAAAAAAAAAAAAAGAAACATAACCTGAAATCCAGGGTTAAATGGAACATTAATTTGACTCCAAAATCCAGAATGACTATTAAAAATACTATTTTTGTGTAAACCAGTGTCAAGACTGAAGTGTTTTGTTTTCTGGGGTTTTTTGTTTTTGTTTTTGTTTTTTGTTTTTTTGTATCAGGAATTGAGCACAGGACCTTGCACTTGGCCGGCAGGCTCTATGCTGCTAAACTATATCCCCAACCCCAAAGCCACATTTTCTTGATTCATTCATCCATTTATGGACAACTGGCAGTTATTTTGTTTTGGTGTTTGGTTTGGTTTTGGTTTTGCCATCTTCTTGTGCTTGTTAGGCAGGCACTGTGCCACTGAACTATATCCCTGGCCCAAGGCTGGAGATTTTTGTATCTGCTCTTAGCCTGGGTTTCCTCCAGTAAGTAAACCCTACCATAAGGACTTGTATTTAGATAGTTTATTTGGGAAAGTTCTTCGAGGGAGTGGGTGTGGGAGATTGGGAAGGGTGAAATGAAATGAGAGAATCATACAGTTATGTGTTCTGAGCTGATATTTGATGTAGACAACTGAGCTTCACCCTGCTGACATCCTCTGACCAGCTACATGGAATACTTCCACATGAGGGAAGGAAAAGGATGCATTTGCTTGGCAGCCGCCATTTCCCCATTAGAAAAGTGTTTTCCACGAGGTGTTTGCCTTCTTTCATCTTAAGGTTTGCGTGTGTATGTACAGATGCCTAGCCGATTCCTGGAGGTGCCCACCCCAAGGTGTCAGAATTTCCACAGCAGAATGCAAGAGGTATGGATCCATGACTGAGGAAGGTCTGTCAGGATACACCTTTGAAACAGGGTCATTACAGCAAAAGGCAGAATGTGACATGGGCACAAGAGTTGCTTAACTCATTCTTCTTGTGTCACTCAGATCAGTTTACATACTGTGCTCCATTAAATCCAGTCTACCAGAGTCTTTAAGGCATTGACCTTTAAGGCACTTCCACAAAAGGCTAGCTTCAAGGAAGATGGCAGAATTAGACACAGTCCCACTCCTGCAACTGGCTAGAACTCTTACTCTCTCATCATAGCTTTTCAAAGTTTGCTCAGAGGAGTGGGCAGCTCTGGCTTGTTGGAGTTAAACCTTACGCAGTTGTGGGAGAAGCTGAGGAAGTGATGGGGTCCAGTGGACCTGAGAAGCTATGTGCCTCCAGCTGCTGAACAGGGCCTGTGAAGAAGATCTCGTGAGAAGTGGCTCTCGTGTCCAGAGAGCTGCAGCCAGGCATCTGATGTTGGGCACAAGGCCAGTGTAGTCATTGGGCCCACAGTGGAAGGAAGAGCTAGCAGGGAGCAGAGAAGAAGCAAGGACAGGGCAGTACCCACTAGTACCTTACCTAACTAGAGATTTTTGGAGAGTAATGGTAGCTGCCTCACGTCTGCCTTCCAAGTCCCTCACATTTTTCTTTTGGTCACCACTAATTTGGAACCATTAGTGGTTGGGATGGAGATTGGGAAAAATAGTTGAAGCATGAGAAAGTTGAAATACTAAAAATTAGCAGTTTCTCCCTTCTTTTACAAAACCTAGATTTTTATCCCCCTTTTCAAACTTCAGCCTGCTGGAAAATGCCTCAGTAACCTGCTCCAGCACACTCAAAATACACACACACACACACAAGTGGACCCCCTTCATGCATGCAACTGTTGCAGTTCTTTGCGTGTCTCCTGCCAGAACACGCTACACCTGACGCAGAATATTAGTTTAGAGGTACTAAGCAGAGTTGAGCTGATCTTGAAAAAGATAGCCATGTTCTTGTCAGACAGGGTAGATTGCCATTCTCCAATAAGGAATTTGAGCTCATTTTTTTAGCCCAGAAAATTGAGGTGAATCTTGGGGATTAACATGTCAACTCATCCATTCATTCCAAGTCTAAGTGTTCCTATCAGGACCTGAATTCCCCCCTACCCCCTTTTTTTGTTAGTACTAGAGATTGAACCAAGGACCTTTGTATTGAGCTATATCCCAGCATTTTTAATTGTTTCTTCTGAGACAGTGTCTCACTCAGTTGCACAGATTGGGTTCTTATATGCAATCCTCCTGCCTCAGCTTCCCACAGTGCTGAGATTACATGTTGGGGACTGGGACCAGTGTAGTCAGTGGAGCTAGGGCCCAGATTTTATCATAGGCTTATTGAGGCTTTCATTCAAATAAACTTTGTAGCTCTGGTAGTCTTCAGATTAAATCTTGAGCCTGAATTCTAACAGTCTGCCCTGTAGCTTCAGGATAATAGATTCTCTTTAAACACTGGCCTGAAAGTCTCCAGACTTGGAAAAATGCCAGATTTCAGAGTTAGCCAAGCCAAATCCACAGCCAACTCTTTCATGGCTTTAATCAAACTGTTAACCAAAAACTATCCAAAATCAGGCCTTTTAGTCACTAGTGTTTGTGTTCCATTCAGGTGCCACCACTACTGCTGAGCTAATCTTTCATTTTCCATTTATGTCTGAGGTTAATCTGCTTTCAGTGAAAATTCTTTCTATTATGCTGCTGCATGCAGCGGTTATTATCTCCCACTTACAAAGATGGGGAGAAGTTTATTGTCATTACCAGAGAGGAATCCTGTTTTGGGTTTTTGTTGTTGTTGTTGTTGTTGTTGTTGTTGATACCCAGAATTGAAATTACGACCTCACACTTGCCAGGCAGGTGCACTGTGCTGCTGAGCTATATCCCCAGGGCCAGAAATCCTATTTTCTAGTCATTTCTGTTATTAGCCATTGTGACCTGAATTTCTTCTTTCACTCTCTACAATCTCTGCTGCCAGCCAGCCCAAAATGAGTTTCATGCGCGTCATTCGTTTGCTAAGTGCTCCTGGGCACAAGAGAAGTGAGGCCAGGAAGTCAGGAGAGCAGTGGGAAAGGAGTCTTCTGATCTCTCAGAAATCACAGTATTCAAAATACTGAGACACAGGTTGGCTTGCCTTCTGTCCTGTTTGTCCCTCACTTTCTGTCTTGGATCTGTAATTCTTGATTGCTTGTTTAAAATAGATAAATAGGGATGATGAGATTATAGTGGTGTTTTACAAAACTTCAACATTGAACAGTGCTCAGCGTGGACCGAAATACTGGAGGGAGAGGAGACTTTTCAGGAGTTGATGTGTGAGGTGCTGAAGATTTAAACAAAGATGGTATTAGAGGGAATGGAAAATAAAGAGGCTGATCGAAGAGTTGTGACAGATGTCAGTGGAACATACTGATTTAATATCAAGGTCAAAGGGCAGGTAGGTGCAGTAGAAATTTATGATGTCTAGCCCAGAGAAAGGACAGTGTGTAGACAAATGACCATAATAGTCACCATAATCTCCAGAATGCTGGTGAGTTATTTCAGTTTCATATGAGCAACTAAGACTAAAAAGGGTGTGCTGGCAAAAGAGAGTCAGGAATTAGTGAAATAACTGCCCCCATTCAAAACCCCTTCTTCCAGCTGCTTCTTGTCATCCTCATTTCCTTCTTGTTTCACAATTCTCTTCAGGATTCAGTCAGTAACCAGCTTATTAAAAAGAACGGAAGCAACTTTTCTGCAAGCCTGTTTGTTCTTCAATTTTTATTTCTAACTTGAGTGCCACCTACTGCAACTCTCTACTTTAACCCTACTATGCAACTCAGAGTCTGATGGCCACGAGACATTGAAATGTTTCCCACTGGTATTGGTTAAACAGGTTAGGAGGGGGTGTCAGGAATAATGGATGACAAGCGTGAGTGGGGGGATCAAGATAGATCCTGACTGTTCAGAGGGCTGTCAACATTGAGCCTAACATTAGTTATCACTGGAGTCTGGAGAAAAACAAAACAAAACTTGATAATAAAAACAGAAAGTGATCATGTTAGCATGCAGCAGCAGTAGCAGCAATCATTTGTGTTCCTCAATTTTAAATTAGTTTTACTTCTTTAAGCCTTGATCATTTATTCATATTGATTCTGTAGCTCAGATTTTTGAAAAGAGAAACTTTTACCCATATTAAGTAGTGGAAAGAAAATATTCTGATGAAAGAGAATAGAAGAACATACAAATAGGAGGCAAATCTGTAAAGTGTGGTTATCACACAAAAGACTTTCAAGAAATTGACTTCATGCTGTCTGCCAGCCTCACAATCGCATGGTTGAAAACTGCCATCTAAGCAGAATGCATTGATGCTTTTATCTATTAAATGCTGTGTCCACAGGTAGAATTTTTCTGGTACAAGAAAATTGATGATAATAGCTTTTGAGTTCATCTAGAAAGTAACATGGTTTATTTATCGACCATTACTATGTAACAAGCATCCTGAGGACTCAGTGGCACTTAACAAGTGTTTATTTTCTGCAAGTTTCCAGGTCAGCTAGTGCAGCTCTGCTTTCATTTGCAGCAGCCGGGCCGCTCCAGTGATACTGTTGGTCAGCAAGAGTGGTTTGTTCCCAGTGCTGCTCATTCTCTTGAGACCAACAAGCTAGCCATAGTGCTGTTATCGTGGCAGAGCCAAGAAACCAAGCCCAGCTGCCGGAGGAGGAAAGGTCACAGGCTAGAGCATTCCTGTACAGAGTGTGTCCTTAGTAAGATAAGTACACAAGTGGAGACTGTAAAGAAACGTTTTCAATAATTTGATGTTGCCACAATATCCAAGGGGCATTTTTGCTGAATTTTATTAAAAGTACTTCCCATAACAGATTAGAAATTTATAAAAACAACCTAATCCTTGACCCAAGATAATTTGAGAATTGCTAAGATAGAATGTATGCCATCCTGCTTAGTAGAAAAGAATTTGTGCGTGCATGTATACAGGCCTTCTCATCTATGCAGCGGTCTGAAGGAATTTATATCGCTGCATTGCCAAAAATCTGACCATCTTTGGTGTGCTAATAATTTTGGTCCAGAATGTTTCAGTAAAGTGACACTGACACCTTTGGCATCCTACTTGTTTCCTTCTCCTGCCTGCTTCCTTTGTGCTCTGTTATATATATGTTTTCAACCCCATAATCTTAACCTTGACAGAAGACATTATTACTAAGTAGTATGAAAATACTGACAATATAACTTTTAAAAATACAGCTTTAAACAATCCAGGCTTTGTTTGGGTGTTTGGGCCTACTTAATATCACCATGTTTGGTGTGTTTCTAAGATGCGTTTGTTTTCATGAGAGAAGTGGTTCTAAATTGATCCATATAAGACCAAACATTACAGGCATAAAATGGGGGAGAGAGATTTTTTTTTAGGAGGCAAAGGAAAGGATATGTGTATATACCTTTTCATCCCAGCTCTTTGACCTTGGGCAAGTTATTTGATCTTTGTCATTTCTTATCTATAAAATGAAAATATAGTATCTTCTTTGAGAAGTGCTAAAATTAAATATTCTCAGCACATAACACAGTTGGCATATATACATAAGTTTTCAAAAATGTTAACCAATATTAGGGTAATTTTTGTGTTTGCTTATTTGTTTATTGAGACAGGCTCTCACTGTGTAGTTCAAGTTGGCCTTGAACTCACTGTATAGCCCTGGCTGGACTTGGGACAATCCTCTTGCCCCAACCTCCTGAGTGCTGGGCTTATACGCATTCACCACCAAGCCCAGCCACTATTTTTTTTTAATTAGCTGTCCATTAGATTTCAGTCATTGTAGATCAGAGATAAGGTCAGGCCATACCCTAGAGGAACTCTTAGTCTGGTGAAGGAGTTAGGCGAATATGTAAGAAAGATAATGGTATTTTACATAGAAACATAGGGCACCAGAAAAATTTTTAGGTAGGCCCTGACCTTACCTCACACCTGACATGTGATCTGGGGAGTAGTAGGTTCAAGGTAGGTTCTTAAAACAGGTTTTGTCTAAGTTAAATTTTAAATGATATGGAAGCCTTGAAGAGGAGAGTTAGCATACCAGAAAAATAGAGCAATATATAAAAAAGCCTTAGAGTTTGGTAAAGTTGTAGGAAATTATAAGTGATGTGGTATCATTTGGATCGCATGATAGCCCTACAAAGAGAGATAACTCTAGTTTTATAGGTGAGAAAATCTCAGTTTCAGAGTTAAGTGATTTACCCAAGGTGATTTTGCTACTAAGGAACAGAGGTGGGATTTTAAAGTCTAGTTTGTCTGATCTCAGAATTCACCTTTTCCTACTGTACTCTACTTCTTTGTAACTTCAGAAGCATAAACATACAATCATGTTATCTTTAAGTCTCTCTCTATAGTTCTCTGTTGATATGCTGGGTTGGTAGGTCTCTGATGCATCCTTTCCTCTAATTTTCCCTGCTTCATTCCTGAATACACCTGTAAGCTTGCCGTTCCCATCAGATTGACTCACTCTCCTGCCTTCTGCTCCAGTGATTTCTTTAAGTAACATCCACTGTCTGCTGAATGAGGCCTGTCCTGGCTTGATGTTCAAGGCTCACCGTAAATCAGGAAGACTGTTCAGAACTTCCCTTACATCTTACTTCTCATCCACACATATTCATGCCTTCAGGTATCATTTACGTGTTTGTCTCACTGTGGTGGTCACACTGTGTCTTAGAAGGGTGTTATTTTAATGTTTTGATTTTTCAAATGACTCATTGTTACCATTTTTCTAAAAGCGGTATTTGTGATAAAAACAACTTGGTATCTTCTGACCTCATTAGTTCCTACCCATTGAAAACGTTGTTTGTACTTTGTCCCGTATGTGATGAGCCAACCTCTGCTCCTGCTTTTCTGGAGGGATCTTTTTTTGATAAAGGAGAAAAATTCTAATTGTTATGAATTCCTTATTATTGAGCCACTTGTTTCCTAGGACCTGCCCTTGGAAGAGCAGAAGTCAGTTATTTCTCCTCTCCCTTATGAAGGCCCATCAGACATTTAAAGGTAGTTCTTAATGTCTCTCCTGAGGTTTCTCTTACATAAACTACAGAATCTCATTTGTTCGGAGCTTCTCTGCTATGCAGGTCTCAAGCTCACTGCTGTTTTCTTATCATCCTCCAAAAACCCTGTGATTTAATCTGCCCGTGTGAAACACAGGGCACAGAAAAATATGGAGGAAAGTAGTCTCTGATGAGGACTTGACCCTTACACCTTAAAAGCCTGAGATTGCTTCAGCTTTATAGCAGCCATATCACATTTTGCATTCCTGCAATTAAATTTCCCAGATACTATTTTATGTAGGTGGTAGTTACACTAACTCACATACAGTCTACTCTGCAGTTGATTTTCTTCAGCCTTAAGTTTGGCACTTCCTAGTGTTTCTAGTTGTATTTCAACTTGACTTTGACCAATGTTTTCGGCCAACTATTGTTACGCTATGCAGTATGTTTAGGTCGTCTTAAGATTTTAAAGCTTTCTTTCCAAATTTTGGTGGGGCAAGGGGTGGTACTGCAGACTGAACCCAAGGCCTTCTGCATGCTAGCCAAGTGATCTGCCACTAACCTACATCCCCACCCATTTATTTGATTTTGAGACTAGGTCTCTCTGAGTTGACCAGGTTGGCCTCAGACAATGTTCCTGCCTCTGCCTCGAGTAACTGGCATTACAGATGTGTGCCACCATGCCCAGCTTACTTTCCATATCTTTATCCAACTGCTTGATAAACATGACAAGGACAATGACCACCTCTCATTGTACCTGCCATTGATGATGCCTACAAGTGGTTCTTTTCACAGCTGTTCATTGCTTGTCTCACATCTATAAGATTCTATTTGTTTATCCTGTGCACTTTTATTTAGCACCTACTATGTTCAATAAAGTGCTAAGTATACACTAAAGACAGCAGCTTCTGTCTAATGATACTAACAAATTAGCAACATCATGAAATATATTGTTAAATGTTTTGTGGATATCATGTTACATAATTATTTATTTCTGTTTGTTGGGTACCATGTTAGAAAAAGGAAAAGAAGCATTACTTTTTGTCAGAACCATATCAGCTACTAATGATCTTGTACCTCTGAAATGGGATTCACCCACTTCTCTTTCTATGTTCAAGAATTTCTCTCTCAAGTAACTTTAAACTTTGTAAGTCTGTGGAGTTCATTGATGCCCATTCTTTTGGATATACCTTCCCTCCCCTACCCCTTTTTTTGTATCTCAGATCAAACTCAGGACCTCACACTTGCCAGGCAGGCACTGTGCCACTGAGCTATATCCCGAGCCCTTGGCCATATCTTTTATAGCCAAATTTATTGGAGAGTAACCTGTATAGCCATATTTTTATTGTTGAAAGCAGTAATGTTTAAATGTTTCTTTTTTTTGTTTACATGTTATCAGAATTGGAGTTGGTTTGTTTGTTTTGTTTCTTGAGACAGATCTCTCTACGTAGTTCAGGTTAGCCTTCAACTCACTATGTAGCCCAGGCTGGCCTTGAACTTGAGCAGTCTTCCCGCCTCAGCCTCCCAAGTGCTGGGATGGTTTTTATTTAATAGTTAACTTCATGAAGAATTTCTGTCCAACTTTAACCATTTTTCCATCTACTGTCTTTCTCACTCAGATTTTGTATCTTTATTTTTTGAAATAATCTTACTTGAGGAGAATAGCTGACTATCCTCAGATTTTCGTTTCTTATTCTTGGAGCACTTAAAATACCATATGACCTTCTCTGGGATCTTGGTCTTTTTCATTTAAATCACTTGTTTCTTTTTAATTTTGCTAGAATTAAGCCCAAATGGGCATAAAGTTTTGATATTTTGTGTGTTTTCTGAAGAATTAAGTTATTAATAATGTAAGATTTGAAGTTTTTATTAGGATAATACAAAAAAACAGGTATCTCCATGGTTGGCAGCTTACCTATCTTCTCAGGTGTAGACGTTGCATCAGCCACATATCATTCATTTTCTTCCTTTTGTCAGGTTCCACCACTTCAGCATTTCTACCTACTCTTCTTTCCCCTCTGGACTGGTGCTTTACACTGTCTTATTCATATTGCTGGGTTTGCATATAGGTGTTTATTCTCTTGAACAACTGGGAAGATTCTCCACATTTTCCCACATATCCACCTCTTAACAGCTGCAGATTTTCTGTAGATGTTATAATCCATTACTATCCCATTCCACCAGTCTTGGTGATTTCTGTGAGATTTTGTTTTATCTCCTTGAATTCTTGGTACTATTGCCAACATTAAGTATAGTGCCTAGCACACTAACGTTCAATAAGTAATATTTATGATTAATCTCAGAAGTCTTTGCCTTCTCTTTTAGGCTGTGAGGATATCATTGCAGAGAGCATCTCATTAGATACCTTAATTGCCATCCTCAAGTGGAGCTCTCATCCATATGGCTCTAAGTGGGTGCACCGGCAAGCTTTGCATTTCCTCTGTGAGGAATTGTCCCAGGTCATGACTTCGGATGTTTTTTATGAACTCAGCAAAGATCATCTGCTTACTGCTATCCAGTCTGACTACCTACAGGTAATCATTTATACACCTCTCAAAATCATTGTCATTCATATGTGCACCAAGAATTCATCTGTACTCTTATTATTCTTCTATGGGGAGACGGGGCAGGTTGTGATGAGACCACCCAGGAATGCCCTCTTCATAATTGCACAGTAGAAGCTTTCTGTCCCACAGGCCCTTAGTGCCACCTATCCAGTTATATCAAAAGAGCTTGAGGTGGTAGGTGAGGTCAGAAGTACATCTCTAATGATTTCTTGTCTTCTGTTAATATGGAGTCTCTGTAACAGTTTCTTTAAGTAGGGTATCAGGTACAGTGGCCCCTTGGTTCATGAATGCTTTTGTTTTCATTTTGGTTCACAAATAGAAATGTTTGGCAAAATTTTATTTTTGCTTGCAAACTTTGCATCAGGTGACAAACATGACCATTTTTCACCTACAAACATAAATGTGGCCATCTTTTCCAAAAATCACAAAACACATAAAGTTTATGAACCAAGGTACCACTGTACTTAGATTGTAGATAGTAGCTTAAGCAATGCTAAGTAAAGAGTAATATTCAATTTCTGATCTGCTTAACTGATTGTAAAAACTCAGTATATATGTTCTGCCAAAGTATAGTAGTGTTTCCAACTACTTATTTTTAACTATAAGTGATTTTTAATACACTGTGTCCTTATGTCAATTTCACTTTGTAATTTATTAATAGTTTCTAATACAAAAAGTACTTTCAGGTAAAGTATTTTCAAGCCTGATTTTTTTGGGCTCTGTGAATTTTATGCTAAAAACAGTACAATACTTTTAATGCTGTAAAACTATAAACTCAATTTAGCAGTACATACACTGAAATTGGAACAGTACAGAAAAGATTAGCAAGGTCCCTGGGCAAGGATGACACACAAATCCGTGAAGTATTCTGTGTTTTTTCTTTTCCATTTCATGTCCTCTAGAAAAACTACAAAATACTGTCATCTCAATCAGAAAATGCAGTAAAGAATTAAATAATCTACTCTACATCTATTCTTTTCCTTTGATATTACTTTGATTGCAGTATAATTGCTGTCATGCTTGGGCGTGATTTATGGAGGATCTTTGCTCAATAATCTTGTCTCACTGTTAAGTTCAATTGTTGTCTATTTATGGGAATTAGAATGTGTTCATGCTCTCAGATTTTTGTTTTTAGGAGCTTTTTATTCCTTCTTAGAAAATAAAAATTTGGGAAGCAACCTAGATTTGCTCTAAGGTTTTAAATGAAGCACAAAGAAATGAGAGATACATTACCATGTCATAGATTGTCCTCCAGATGTCCTTCATCAACCATAGAATACCTATGGAGGTCATAATCTCTTTTGTCACAAGTTGACAAGATATTTCTCCTGTCCTTGCAGGAGGTAGTAGATTCTGTATCATTGGCACTTTTACTTCCATGAATGTATTTATTTCCAAGTTGTGTTTTGGCAACTGTATAGAGACCATATAGTGAGATAAGATAAATTTAAAATAGGAAGAAAATAGAGAAAGGGGGATAGAAATAAGAACAATAACTTTAGTTAGACTCACACACAAGTAAGGTTGTTGGATAGAATACATGTAATGAATTTTTGAGTATTTGTTGTTGGTGGACCATAAATTTAACTCCGAAATTTCAAACAGCCAGTGAAAATAGAGAAACACGGTAAGTTGTACTTCCTGTTTTATATTATGATTTAGGGAAAGTCATTAGTGAAACTAACACTTGATCTAATTTCTCTAAAATATAAACCATTTTTTATTATAGGCAAGTGAACAAGATATCCTTAAATATCTAATTAAATGGGGAGAGCATCAGTTGATGAAAAGAATAGCAGACAGAGGTAAGTTTAGAAGATTAGCTTATGCTAATCAGCTTGCATACATTTTGATGTTTTTTTATATTTCCAAAAGCTTACTGAAATACATACTATGTATGCATCATTCTTGAAAATAGACACTTGTCTAGTGGAAATAGTTTTCAACATCAATAGAATACTTTAGTCAAGGAGTATAGTTTGGTAAAATAAACATCAGAAAATTTTACTTGCACTTTTAATAGGTTACTTTTTATGTTTCTGTGTGCTTAATGTTGCATTTAATGGGCATATTTGAAAATTTTCATGCAGTGATTCAAATATTACAAATTGTATTGTTGATGAAAACATTCTGGAATTAGTGTTGATGGCTGCACAATAATGTGAATTATTGATACCTGCAGTATACAGGTATCAATACAGTATACAGGTATTGATACCTGCAGTATACAGGTATCAATCAATAATGTGATACTACTAGTATCACATTATTGATACTATGGTACCAATAATGTGAATTGTGCAGTGACTTAAAGTCACTGAATTGCGTATTAAAATGGTGAATTTCATGTTATATGAATTTTGCCTCAATTAGAAAAGTATGAAGGGCCGGCACTATAGCTTAAATAGAATGTGTGCTTTAGCATGTACAAGGCCCTAGGTTCAATCTTTAGGACCAAAAAAAGAGAGAGGAATATAAAAAGTGTTTATTTGTTGCTTATTTTTAAATGTAGTAGAAGGTAAAAAAGTTGGTGCATTTATAGAGTTGTTCTGTCACATTCTTAAATACACAAGTTTTTATGCTAACCTTCCTTCAAGCCTTTTTTAAAAGTGGCTGGATGTGGTGATGGATGCGTGTAATTCCAGCACTTTGGAGTCTGAGGCAAGAAGATCACCACAAGTTTGAGGCCAGCCTGAACTACATGATGAGACCCTATCTAAAAAGGAAAAAAAAAAAACCTTAAAAGTATCTCTTTTTAGTATACTGCTACCCAAGTAGTCAGGAGCAGAAGTAGTCCTGTCTTATTTTTTCCTAATTTATTTTTCTGTGGTCTAGAAAAGCCTTTAGCAATTCTCAGATGAGAATTTTTTTAAAAATAAAAACCAAGCCAGGCATGGTGGTTCACACCTGTAGGTCCCAGCACTCAGAGCTGAGAAAGGCAGATCACCAGTTGAGGCCAGCCTGGGCAGTGTAGCAAGTTCAAAACCAGCCCAGACTACATAGTGAGATTCTGTCTCACTCAAAGACCCACAAAAAAAGGTTGTGTGTGTGTGTGTATGTGTGTGTATCTGCAGTAAAGTCAGAAAGATTTATAAATGTCAATTTATTTATAGTTCTCATTTGTATATTCCATATTTGTAAATTTATCTACTTGGTAAAATTTATTTGTAACCTCAAAAAACCATATTCATAGCACTTTTAAGGTTATTCATACACTTTTAAGGTTATTCATAGACATACATAGAGCAGCAAAAAAGCAAGAGTCCCTCAAACAAGCACATTCCCAGCGTAAGTTCAACAGGGAATAGCACTTTGATTTCTTGTTTCAAATTTGCTGTAAACAAGGGTTCTTCTCTCAGTCTAGTTAGTGCTGTTTTTCACATTTTTGTGTTCTTATTAATGATCTCAGTATTTAAAACAGCCCCCAAATGTGACGTTGAAGTGTTGTATAGTGTTCGTAAGTACAAAGTGGCTATGAGCTGCCTCATGGAGAAAATATTTGCATGAGATAAGCCTTTTTTAGGCTTACAATTTTTAGGTTACAATGTTGTTGGACATGAGTTCAATGTTAGTGAATCAAGAGTGTATATTAAATAACTTGTTTTTAAATGGAGACACACATGGAACTAAGTTATCTCTCAGATGACAAAAATGTTGTACCAGACTCACAGGAACCTAATCTTGTGGTTTCCCCCCTAGAGCAGCAGTTCAGAATTCACTAAGTCACTGTTCATGTCAGTTTTATAGAACATACCTACAGGAGATAACAAGGATTAGTTGTAGATAACTGTGTAATCCTTGTAAGTCATAGATTTGTTCGTTGATAGAAGGTTGGCAATGATGGAGGGTTGTATTTATTTTGGGTAGGCACTGAGCATACTTAAAGGATAAATTTCCCTTAAGAGCATAGTTTTCAGCCTGGATTAGAACGAAAGATTTCTCTGCAGGGGTGAAAGGAAGCTAAGCAAATAGGGCACCCCTTTGTTTCAGTCACCTTCATTTATATAAGGAGTTCACTTGTTAGATGTTGGGGATTTCATGTAAGATTTCATCTGAAAATAAGACACTACTAAAGAAAAAAAATTCAGAAGTAATATTTACCGTATGTTAATACAAAGCCAAATCATAGCAAAGCAAGAGAGAAAAATTGTTTCCACACACAATTTTATTTTGCATGGCTCCAGAAAAAAAGCTTAACATCTCAAAAATGGTCTGTGTG
Organism: Dolichotis patagonum; assembly: GCA_004027295.1. Classification (NCBI taxonomy): domain Eukaryota; kingdom Metazoa; phylum Chordata; class Mammalia; order Rodentia; family Caviidae; genus Dolichotis; species Dolichotis patagonum. The sequence continues at coordinate 47,445 of PVJX010005335.1, forward strand.
TATATGTAAATAATGATTTAAGGAAAGTATAAGTTTTCTTATAGAACACTGTATTTGTAAAAACCCAGCATTTGTATTTTGAAGTAAAAATCTTATTCACTATTAATTTTTTAAGGAAAAAAAAACCCGTAGATGTAAAACATGATTAAAAATATCTAAAATTACGTAATTTTACTCTCATCTCAAATACCATAAGTATGTGTATTTCAGATCTTCCTCTTTTATTAAGACCCAGTAAAGAAAATCTTTATTCTCAACTCTGGACAGTGGACATGCAATATATAGTGCATGTCAAAAATGAAAAGGTCCACTTACATGCAGTAACATTCCTGTGCTATGGAAACTTAGGAAACTTAATAAAAAATTTAAAATTATGTAGAATGTATATTAGGTTTTGTTCCTTTGGATACTAAGTCATTAAAATGTTAAATTGCTATTAAGCATGGACAGTGTAGTGAACATATGCAGTGATGCCCTGTGCTGCCCCTGCTATGCTAAAAATGGGTCACAAAAGTGAGAAAATTTAAGAAAAGGCCCTTGATTAAACTGGGTTTTGTTGGATTGTCATCTTTCTTCCTTTAAGTTACTATACAGAAGAACAATTTTATTCTTCAGTATTGTGTAGTTATGGTGTGGACCCTACACGTCTTCTTGGTACAAGCACTTCTAACTTACATAAACTTCTGAAGACTGAAAAATAATTGCTTCATACCCCCTTTAAAAAACAGAGGTACTTGGTACATAGAATGGTGCTGAGAATGTATGTACTACAGAAGAAAGACTATCTGAAAATTTTGAGTTACATAGAGACTTTTTATTTTCTGTCTCACAGAACCAAACTTACTGAGTGGAACAGCACACAGTGTGAACAAAAGAGGAGTGAAACGACGAGACCTGGACGTCGAGGAACTTAGAGAGATCCTTTCTTCTCTCTTACCTTTTGTGCGAATTGAACACATCTTACCTATAAACAGTGAAGTCTTAAGTGATGCAGTAAGTGCCTTTTTTCCTTTCATGAAAAGAAAAACACCAGGCTTATTTTAATCACTGGTGGATGAAGTTACGAGGGGAAATAGGTCTTACTTTATGAGTGTAGTTTCTGGGTGATTTAATTCCTTCATCAGTATAAATCGAGTAGATCTTTATTTCAAAAGGAAAAATGTAGAAAATGTCTTCAGAGACTCTTGAGAGCAGAAACAGTTAGACAACAAGAGGAAAATGGAGCCATCATGTTACTTCCATAATTTTTAAGTAAATTTTTTCAAACTAATACTAATAGAATTGGTTGAATTAGTGAATAGAAAAAAAGTGACTTCTTAACAAATTTGTTTCTAAATTTAATGTAATGCTTATAAACAATTTTTTCTTTAAGTTTATTTATGTAATTGTACAAATTTAGGAGTTAAAACATGATGTTTTAGTACATGTATACATTGTGTAATAATCAAATCTGGGTAAGTAGCATATCCATCACCTTAAACATTTTTCAGTTCTTTGTGGTGCAAACATTCAAAGTCTTTTCCAGTTATTTTGAAATATACAGTCCAGGTGTGGTGGCAGCCTCCTAAAATCCCAGCACTCAGAAGGCTGGGGCAGGAGGATTGCCGCAAGTTCAAGGCCAGCCTGGGCTACATAGTGAGTTCAGAGTCAGCCTACACTACATAGCAAGACCCTGTCTCAAAATCAATCATATATATATATACACATTTTTATATATATATATATATATATATATGTAACATTATTGTTAACTGTGGTCACCCTACTATGCAAAACAACACTAGAACTTCTTCCTTCTAACATTGAACCCATTAGCTGGCCTCTGTATCTTCCTCAACCTTCCCATGCCTCTGATAATTATTGAATAAAGAAGCAGGATTATCTAAAACATGGGGAAAGGTTATTGGAGGTGAAGTAATCTGTCATCTGCACAAATGCATCAAACTTCATGACTTCCTGAGATACATGTTCAGAAAACAGCTCCCTTAGCATATTTGAGGGTAGAGTTTTTGAGCTTCCTGACATCAGAAGCTCACCCATCAAACACTTGATCAGCCCTAAATGAGAAGACTCAGTTATTTTAACAAAAACAGCCTTTGAATTCTGAAAAGTAACCTAAGCCACCGTGATCATCATAAACTGTATTTAAGCAGTGTAATCTCCAGCCAAAGCTAATTGGAAACTAATAATGTGTTTCTCAGCTACATGATTTTATCTTTTCAAAAAGCCCAACTCCTTCACTTTATTGATCATTTCTATATTGTATTTTTAGTGTCAATTTTTATGCCTTAATCTTTATTATTTACCTTCTACTAACTTGGGGTTGAGTTTGTTTTTATTTTCTAGTTTCTCGAGTTGCAGGGTTAGATGGAGGTCGTTCTTCCACATTTCTTCAAATATTATATAATATAGGACAACTCTTCTAGAGGTAAACATTTTGAAATAGTAATGTCTAACTTAGAATGGTAGCATAACAGACAAGACAAAATAGCCCAGAAAAAAGTCCTAAGTAATATAAGAATTAAGCATAATAGATGAGCTATTACAAAGCAGACTAGAAGGAAACATCAACATAATCTGAGTTGCTATAAGTGTATTGAGGATTTTTTTCTTTTTTCTCTATTTTAAATACTATAAAATGCTGTCTTATTAATTTAAAAGTTTTAACTAGTGCATCAATTAGGTGCTATCATATTAATAAGAGTACTGTTGGGCTGGGGATTTAGCTCAGTGGCATAAGTGCCTGCCGGGCAAGTGCAAGGTCGTGAGTTTGATCCCCAGTACCAAAAAAAAGAGTACTGTTGGAGAAACTCAGTTATAGTTTTGTTTGAAATCTAGATTTCAAACCAAATTGAATCCCATATTTAGTTTAAAAAATACTGTAGAACTTTGGCTACAAAATGTAAATCTCTGCTTAAAAATTAATCCCCAATAAAGATTGGCTAATAATCGTTGCTAAACTTCATGCTCTCTTATTAGTTGCTAAGCACCCAGCCAAGTGCTTTATCTGCATTGCCTTTATTTGGTTTTTGGTTGTTGATTGTTATTTTGCAATATGAGGACGTAACCTGGGCCTCACATGGCTAGGCAAATGTTATACCACCAAACTACACCCCCAGTCCCTGTCCTTTACTTAATCCTTAGCGCCACCTTTGGAGCCAAAGGGTTTGAGTTGTAAACTTCTCGCATCAATTAAGGAATAGCAAGGCCACAGCATACAGTTAGTTGTGCAGTGCCCTACTTTCAGGGCCATACAGGAGCCCATGAGATATGGCCACATAAAACAAGATATCCCTGGCCACATGGCTGTTAAATGGGACTTCCAGTGTCATTGTGCTGTCAGTAGAGGCCAAGTCTCATTTTGTCTTGGTAGTATGTGGGAGCAGGGATAAGGGGGGGGGGATTAATATGTCTCTTCTTTTTAAAAACTGTCCTAGAGAAAAATGGGAAATTGTGGTATCTTTTGTGTGTGTGTGTGTGTGTGTGTGTGTGTGTGTGTGTGGCATCTTCTTATGACTGAATCCTTTCAAAATTTTTAAGCATTTGAGGTATTTCTAACTTTTATGTACCTAAGTTTTCATTATTTAAATGATATACTTTGTATATTTTGATTTATATATTTATCTCGGTGATGCTTGTAATTCCACACAGACCTCCAGTTAATTAAAAATTGTTTTGCTTTTGTTTTTTTTAAGATGAAAAGAGGTTTAATTAGTACTCCTCCATCAGATATTCTTCCTACAACAGAAGGTGGAAAGTCAAATGCCTGGTTACGGCAAAAAAATGCTGGAATATATGTTCGACCTCGACTGTTCTCCCCCTATGTAGAAGAAGCAAAGGTAATGAAGCCACTTGAATATATTAGACAACTTTATCACAACCTGGTATGGTTCAAGGTCAGCCTGAACTATACAGAGAGACCCTGTCTTTAAAAGAAAAAACAGGCACAAAAATATTTATCATACATTATTTAAATGGTTGGAAATCATCTTAAGTGTCCAGTAATAGGGAAAATGAAAATAAATTCCAGTTTGACTACTTAACAGAATAGTTTTCTGAAATGTTTAATTATCAAACATGTTTAAAACTTAGACTTTTTTTTTTTTTTTTTTTTTTTGTCTTTTTGAGATAGGGTCACTATGCAGTCCAGGCTGGCCTTGGGCTCACTTTGTAGCCCAGACTGGTCTTAAACTCGCAACAATCCTCCTGACTCAGCCTACCGAGTTCCTGGATTACAAGACTGGCTAAACTTAGACCATCTAAAAAAGAAAAATTTTTTTTCACCGTGTTGCCTTGCAAATTATTATTATATTACCAAAATAGTTGTCAAAAAATGTTATGATCTTGAGGATAGGGAAAATGTTCTGAAAGAATTGCATTCATTTTATCTTCCTTGATAAACTAAACACTTGATCTCTTATGACATAGTTGTGGAATAGTTGAATTCTGGGAGTTGGCTTTAGTTTTAGAATAAATATACAAACTAAGACAATTTCAAGCCTAGTCAATAATTACCATTGTATAATTCTGAAACATAAAATTTTCCAAAAAAATATGGTAACCACAGTGAAACTCTGTAATTTTTAACTAGATGTATTCACACCTAAAAATTTTGGGATGGCCTTTCAAGCAACTAACAGCCTTTAAAGTCAGGAATCACCAGAAACCTTTCTGAAATAAAGTTAAGAGAGAAAATAATATGCTGTGGCATAGAATTAAGTTGACTTAAATTTTCTCTCATTTTAATTTCTAGAATTTCCAGTACTAACATAAAGAAACTGTAAAAAATCTGTTTTTTTGACGGGGTTGATAATACACCTTTTATTGGATGATTGATGTTTTTGATAGCTCTAAAACAGGAAAAAAAAGAGACTGGTGGGGTCTGGTCCTTATGAAATATGTGCAGTGCTGGATGCTACTTATGTAACTGAGGCCTTCACAGAGGTTGGTCTGGTGACACTGCAAGACCAACGCGGCTTCATTTGTCTCCAGACGGTAGCTGGAAGCTGCTGTGATTCTCTGGAACTTCCCTGTTCCTCAGATAGCTAAGCCTACCCCTGGGAAGATAGTTTTCCCCAATCAGTGTGGAACATGTTTACATAGTATTTCATTTTGGTTGTCCTATAGTTAGGTGAGACAGATGCTCTTGAAACTAATTTAACAAAAATGGGCTTATATATAGCTTAAATTTAATATTGATTTTTAATACTTTGAACATTTTTGTTGGATCTGATACTTAGCACATCTATACTTTGTTTTTTATAATAATTTTGTGTAGGGCCGGGGATCTAGCTCAGTGGCATAAGCACCTGCCTGGCAACCAAGAGGTTAAAAATTATGTGTAGCTCACTGACATAAGTGCCTGCCTGGCAAGCACAAGGTCTTGTGTTCAATTCCTAGTACCAAATAATAATAATTATTATTACTATTATTATTATTTTGTGTATGAATTATTTCTGAATAATTTTATGTCCTTCAAATTTCAAAAACTTGTCATTGAAAGTAGGTTTTTTTTCATTGGGTGATTGTACCACTACAAAGACTCCAAAAAGAGTCTTTAAAAATTAAAGAGGTAGGGGTATTTTCTCTTTTCACCACTAATTTAAAACTTCATAAATGAGAAACAGTAAATGAATTCCCTTTTTATATGGTGAAAATCGTAATCTTGCTTCATTTGTGATTGAATACAAATGAAGAGTTAACCAGTTCTGTTCATACTGAGTTTCTGTTTTAGTCAGTGCTAGATGAGATGATGGTGGAACAAACAGACCTTGTGCGGTTACGAATGGTCAGAATGTCTAATGTGCCAGACACGCTTTACATGGTCAGCAATGCTGTGCCACAGTGTTGCCACATGATCAGCCACCAGCAGATCAGCAGTAACCAGTCAAGCCCTCCTTCAGTGGTAGCCAATGAAATTCCAGGTAAGCTAGGTCCTTTTATTAGGCATTTATATTTAAATGAATCATTTATCATTTTTGTATGATTGCTGATGTTTGGACTTGTGTGTGTTTGTGTGTGTGTGTGTGTGTGTGTGTGTGTGTGTATGTACACACTAATTCTCTACACGTTTCAATACCCTTTATGTATGATTCTTAAAGATTAAATACTTGTAAGCCAATATTTTTGTTTTGTATTTTACATTAATGTGTGCATAGTTAAAATAATTATTAATAAGTTTTCCAGTTAGCCTAGGGGTTCCCAGCCTTGGCCCTGTTGTTGAAGCTGGTAGGGAGCAGTCTGGTGTATAGTGGATGGTCAGCAGCAGTACCCCTGGCCTGTACTCCCCAGATGGCTATGGCACACGTGTGTATATACACACATGCACGTGTGCCTCTACCTTTGTAATGCTGGTTTGGAAGCTTATGTATCTACACCTTGTCACATGTGTCTTGTGAGGCAAAATTACCTCTGTTGAGAATCACTTGTTTAAAGGAGTTTAGATTTTTCATCACTGTAGGATATTTTTCACATACAGTAATAACCTTTGGTAGAATAATATGAACTTACATTTTGAATCTACTTGTGTCCCCCAAAAATGTGATCACTGTTGGTTCCCAAGGGCTCCAGTTTTCCAGCTGCCCTTTGTGAAGTTTACCAATGAGTAGACTTGTGTCTTATGACTATAGAGGAATTGGTCATAGGTACGTGTCCAGAAATATCTGACCATCAGTCAGTTAATACTGACTTTAACCATTGGTCCCTAGTGTTAATTTCTAAACTGAGGAAAAGCAACAGTGATCTGGTGATCAGCACTTTTGTAGCTCTTGCCAATTGCCTTAGCAGTGGCAGAATGCAAAGAGAAGACTGGCAGCTGGGCATGGTGGTACATACCAGTGGTCCCAGTTACTTAGGTGGCTGAAGTGAGAGGAGCACTTAAGTCCAGGAGTTTGACACCAAGACTGGCCAGCATAGCAAGACCCTTTCTCCAGAGAATGAACAAAGTAAAAATCATACTCAGCAAACTATAGCAGTGGAAATGACACCATTCATTTCTGCTTATAAATGTTTGTTTCAGTGAAGGATAAAAGACAGTAATGGCAGGACTTTTCATTAAATGTATATTTTAGACTGATTTTTTTTTTAATCAGTCATTGCATTATCAGGTTTGGCTACTATATGTTTATTAAGGTATACTTGGAATTAAAGAATGGAGAGAAATACTTCCTTAGCTGACTTGTGCAGATTTTAAAGCTTTGGTAGTAGCAGTTTTTTAGGCTTAAGTTAATGCAGTTGAAATTGCCATAATTTCATCTTTGAATGTAATCTGAAAAGCCCAAAGACGTTCACAGTTACATATTCTCAGGAAAATAGGCTTTTCTCTGTAGTTTAGCTATAGCTCATGAGTTACAGTCCTGCTCTGGTGTCACCGTAGGCTCTTCCCAGATCTTGCCCACCTCTCTAACAAAAGGCTGCATAGATTACTGGAGAAGGTTGATAGGCTCATATCCTGGTTCTTCCACTTTGTGTGACTTTGGGCAGTCTGTTTTCTCCCCTGAACATTAATTTCCTCATCTGCAAAATGGGATAACATCTCTCAAGGACTATTGTAAGGGTTTAATGAAGTATCATGAATAATATGCTTAGGCGTTTGTATGGCACAAAATAAGTGCTTAGTAACCCCTACCTGCACTTTCCCCTAAAAGTAATATTCAGTCAGCACTCATAGTCAGTTTATATCTCAGCTATTTATAGACTTCATCATCTCTCTCTAGCCCTCTGGCCACAGCCTTAGCTCAGATTCTTAATTGGTATTCTGCTTTTCCCCCAGGGTTGACATACTTTTTCTTTTATGGCCACATCATAAATAGTTTAGACTCTGTGGGCCATGTAGTCTCTATCAGAGCTGCAGCAGTGCCTTAGTTCATGAACACTTGTTTGCAAACTGCATCAAGTGACAAACAATGACCACAGCTATGTTTCCTACCTAAACACAAACATGGCTATCTTTTCAAAAATCCTAGAACAAATTAAAGTTGTGAACCATCAGACAGCCATAAACTGTACCTAATGAGTGAGTGGGAGTGTGTATCAATGAACTTTACACAGAAGAGTAGCTGGCTTACTTGGTTTAGCCCACAGGCCAGTTTGCCTCTCCCTGCTTTGCATAATATCACACTGCACTCACCACACCACTGCTTTGATCCTGCCATCACCCTGCACAAGTGACTACGGATGCAGTTAAATTCTGTTAACCATGACCTGTCCCTGTTCACCTTTCCGGCCTCCTCTCTCTTAACACTTGCTGGCTTACGCCATTGAGTCCTGCGTTTTGTTGGCAAGCCAGCTACTTGTGCTGGGCTCTCTTCTGTTTGTATATTTAACATGCACCTAGTCTTCCTTGGAATTTCTTCACCCCACTTTCTTTATCCACTGAGTTTTCCGTTACTCTTCAAGACCGTATGAAACAGATTTTTCCTTTGTCTGGGAAATCTTTCCTTTCTGCTTTCAGTCTGGGCCAGATGCGTCTTCCTCCCAGACTTTTAACATCCTTTGTTTCTCTCTCCATGAGCATTTCTGCTCCTATAATGTGCTCATTTACTTAGTTCAAGTCAATACAGCAAGACGTTTTTGAGGGCAGAGATCACATCTTTCATTCTGTGCACCCTAGAATAAAAGAATCTCACTATGTGACCCAGTCTGGGCTTGAACTTGCTATGTAGCTGAGGGTGGCCTCGATCTTGTGATTCTCCTGCCTCAGCCTCCCAAGTGTCCACAGGTGTGTGCCCAGCTCAAATGAATATACTTAGAAGACTTAGGAAATATCTTGATTGGGAAGAGAATACAAGCAAGTAAAATTATATTTGAGCAATACAACTCAGGATTTGTTTGGTATGATCAAGAGATTTTGGCCACAATGAAATTGGAAAGCCTTGAAAAATAGAGACATACAAGTTAATATGTTGCCAGTAAATTAAATTACTATCTAACAAATTTATGAGAAGACATTGACATAAAACACATGTAGGTTTTTTACTGTGCTCACCAGGTGTTCTTTCATGTAGCTCAGGAATTTTCCCTCCATGCTGTCTTTTTCCTTCCAGTTCCTCGTCTCCTCATCATGAAAGACATGGTAAGACGCCTGCAGGAACTGCGACACACTGAGCAGGTGCAGAGAGCCTACGCGCTGAACTGTGGGGAGGGTGCCACTGTCAGCTATGAAATCCAGATTCGAGTACTGCGGGAGTTCGGGCTTGCAGATGCTGCCGCAGAGCTCTTGCAGGTAGGACATGGCATTAAACTGTTTAAAAAGTGAGGCCTGCTCATCAGCCAGGCAGTGTGTTAGACGTCCCCAGGAATCCAGGGCTGCTGCTGCTTCTCTGTACATGCTCTTTTGCGCCTCTGGTGTCTCTGGTAGCCTACAAATTCCTCCTGGAAAAAGGTAGCATGGTGGGGTGAACTGAGCACACAGTGACTCTTATGCTTACTAGTTGATTAACTTGAATAAGATACTTTACCACTCAGCATCAGGTTCTTTCCCTGTAAAATGAATTGTGAAGATACTGTACGTAAGCAGCTGTGTTTTGTGAATGATAGGCATCTAGATGGTGACTGCTGCAAAGTTCCACCCACTCCAATAGAAATGGCAGAGAAAGCAGAAAATTCTGCAAATACTAATTTGGGTACTAGATTTTGGAGTTAGCTTACTATGATACTTACAGGTAGGTCTTCAGTTTGCACCCCTTGTTTCCTCTGTTTTCCCTCAAAAGAAATTTTTTGCATATAAGTTCAAACCGAAGCCTAAGAATAATGGTATGAGGGCTTTAAAAACCTAGCAAAGAGCCGGGGCTTTAGCTCAGTGGTGTAAGTGCCTGCTTGGCAAACACGAAGTCATGAGTTCAATCCCCAGTACCAAAAAAAGAAAAAGAAAAACCTAGCAAAGAGGGCTGGGCATTTAGCTCAGTGTCGTAAGCGCCTGCCTGGCAAGTGCAAGGTCATGAGTTTGATCCCGGGTACCAAAAAAAAAAAACCTACCAAAGAAAAAACTCATCTCTAGTAATTATCAGGTACGGAGGCAGTCCATTGGTTTTATAGTTAGGATTATAAAATAGAGGGCCACTAAATCAGAGCCTTAAGTAAAATTCAACTTCATCTGGTCAAGTGGTACAGCTTCTTGCCACTGACTTCAAACTTTGTCACCCTTGATACTGTCAGAGGATAAATATGATATGGAGGTCTTAAGGCAGCAGGCCATTGTAAGGTTTTTGGGTTTTGTTTGGTTCTTTTCCCACTGTGGTTTCTATCCCTAAAGTACTTAGTCTTGCAAGAGATGACTGACCTGCTTGCCAGAATAGTCCGGTGAGCACTTCTCTTAGTAGCTGTGTCTTAAGCTTCCTAGGCTACACCCTGTCCTTCGTACTATTATTAAGGTGATTTCTCCACCGCACAGATTTCTGGCCTAGAAAACTCTTAATACCTTATACTCTTGTTGAATGTGGTTTTCTTAGATATTTGACTTACCTCTTGGCCTGTAAATTTCCATCTATAAAATCCACTAATAAATGTCCTTTGTTTTTTAATCTTTCAGAACCCTCACAAATTCTTTCCTGATGAACGTTTTGGGGATGAAAGTCCACTCCTGACAGTGAGACAGCCTGGGAGATGTCGTATTAACAGTACTCCTACTGCAGAAACCATGTTTACAGACCTGGACTCTTTTGTGGCCTTCCATCCGCCCTTACCCCCACCTCCCCCTCCATACCACCCTCCTGCCACTCCAATCCATAACCAACTCAAAGCAGGCTGGAAACAAAGACCTGCCAATCAGCACCCTTCACGTTCGTTTTCTTACCCCTGTAATCATTCACTGTTTCACTCCAGAACAGCACCCAAAGCTGGCCCTCCCCCAGTCTATTTGCCGAGTGTAAAAGCAGCACCGCCTGATTGTACCAACACCACAGGGCTGGGGAGACAGACAGTAGCTGCTGCTGCTGCAGCTGCTGTTGCCTCAGCAGCAGTAGCCTCGGAAAAACAAACGGTAAGTCTGCACCCACCCAAGTCACTTGCCCCCAGTGAAAGAGTGTCGGATATTAGGAGCTCTTCCCTCGGCCAGTGTTACTGACAGGCTCCAGTGTGTAGCCAGGGCCATGCAGAGAGAGGAGGAAGCAAGTATCAGCTTCTGGGAAAAGGTAGGCACCCAGAGACAGAGCTACGAGATAGAGACACAAAGTGCCATCCTTTACTTAGTTGCTGGTGTTAAAAGTGGTGTAGTGACTGAGCAGGACGGATGGATTTGCCAGTGTCCTAATGTGATCAAGCATATGTCTGGACTCTGTCCCTGACTTCTGGAACAAAATGCTTCCGTGGGACAAGGAAGGGAAGTTACTTAGAGCCAGGTGTCCCATCAGGACCAGTTGGCAAAGACTTCCCCACTCAGAAAACAAACAGAAAGTTGGTCCTCATGCTTGTCTCTGCCTCTGGCCTGCTCACTTTCAGCTTCTTCTTTTCCTTGGAGCCTCAAGAGCTAGGGCAAGTGGGTGGTAACTGAGAGGATTCTTCACCTGCTTTTGTAATGCAGCAGAGGTCAGAGGGCTTTATGTAATACATTTGAGAAAAGCAGTGATTTTTAAGTCTTCCTACACTGTCAAGTGCTGTCAGCAGCATTGAGTAGAGAGAAAAATGAAAAATATGTGTATTCAGAAAAGCTTCAATATAAAAGCGCTCATTGGAAATGCTGGGTTAGCATACACCTTGAGTCAGATCCTTGCTGTCTCACATTCTTCTCCCTCTCAAGCTGCTCTCCCTCCTCCTCCTGACCCCTAAAACAACAACTCTTAAAGGTGATTTATTAGTATGTTCATTGTAGTCTTCACTATAATAAAAAATTGAGAGGGGCTGGGGATTTAGCTCAGCAGCATAAGTGCCTGCCTTGGACACAGTCGTGAGTTCAATCCACGGTACCAATAAGTAAGTGAGTGAGTGAGTGAGTGAGTGAGTGAGTGAGTGAGTGAGTGAATGAAAGCTGGGTATGGTGGCACACAACTGTAATGCCAGCACTTGGGAGGCTGAGGCAGGAGGATCCAGAGTTCAGGACCAGCCTGGACTGCATAGCAAGTCAAGATCCTGTTTCCCAAAAAAGGAAGTAACCTAAATGTCTAATAGTAGAAGAATGGTTAATGGTGGACTACTATGCAGTAGTTTCAAATGATGATCACAAAGAAAATTTAGTGGCAGGATTAAATGTGCACTAAATTTTGTGAAAATTGAAAAAGATGAGGTAAATATTTTATAATACTAATTTTAGGGCAAGTTAGGAGTTTTTGCTGTATTTTTCCATATTTTAAAAAATTCTTACATTAAGCATGTATTACTTTTGGAGTCAGGAAACAAAATCAGTGACCATGAGGAATTGTTGTGCCTTTTTTTTCCTTTTCTTTTTAACCTCCCCTCCTCATTTGTGTCTCAGTGTACACAGCCCGTGCTGAATGAGCTGATGCCAGATATCGCCATGGGCGTATCCACACTGTCTCTCAAGGACAGGAGGCTTCCAGAACTTGCGGTAGACACAGAAGTAAACCAGCCAGTTTCTGAAGCAGGAACAGGGCCTCCCCAGCATCTCTCCTGTGTTCCACAGAGGCATACACATACTTCTCGGAAAAAACATACACTAGAGCAAAAACCAGATGCTAGAGAAAATCCGCAGGAGTACCCGGATTTCTATGACTTCTCCAAGGCTGCTTGCAGCCCTTCCACTCCTGCTCCTGGCAGACGTGCCCCTTCCCCTCCACAAGGCGGATATTTTGGTCCTGATTTGTACAGCCACAGTAAGGCATCACCAAATGGCTTAAAGTCAGCCTGCCTACCTAGTCAGACCTCTCCTAAAACACAGGAAGAAGTGAGGAGAGAATACCCACTTTCCTCTGATGGCCATCCGCACAGACAGAAGAGTGAGCTGATTCGTCTGGATGTCGTCGAGCAACCTCCCCCACGGTCAGACTTTCCTTTGGCAGCACCAGAAAATGCTGGTAATGGTCCATCCCATGTCAGGGGACGAACCGGAGTAGAAACTGACTTGACTTTTGGGCTGACTCCTACCCGACCTTCTTCACATTCTGCATGTAGCTCCGAAGCTCCAGAAGAGCGACCCAGTAGAAGACTGGCTGACAGTGAGTCCCTGGGCCACGGAGCTCAGAGAAGCACAGATCTGGAAAGGGAAGATTCCATAAGCAGAGGAAGGGGGTCTCCAAGCAAGCCAGACTTCCTTTACAAAAAGTCTGCCCTCTGAGAGCCACCTCCAAGTCGCCTGTGCCTGAGACGTGAGACATCCCGTTTAGTGATGTAACCCAACAACTTACTGACCAGTTTATTGATGCCAGCTCAGTTTCACATTGTTTTATTCTGGGTTTTGTGTGTATATATGTTTATTACACATGGCATGCTAAGAGGGTTATTTTGAATGCTGCATCTGTCTGTTTTATGTTTGAACAACTGTGTAGGGAACCATTTTAAAGAGCAAGCAAGCTGGCACTTTTTTCCCCTCTTTATAATGGAAAATTTTTGCACTTGTACATTTATTTTATCTGTATTGATTTTATATCAGTATGTTAAACTTTATTGCCACATTTAAAAGACTGTATTTTCATACTTTTTTGCATTTTATCTTTCATCTGCCAATTTCCATGTGCATTGGATTGCACACTAAAATGTATTTTCTTATGAAATAGTTCCGTGTTTATTTTTTAATTATAGAAATTCCAAAGAACAGCACATCAAAATGCTCCTCTCTTTTCAGTACTTGTTTTAGTTCAGAAATCTTCCTGCTCAGTCTCCATAAATCTAATGTCATTCTTCAGTAAGTCTTGGGAGCTGGCCTTCATTCCCCCAGCAAGAGTCCATTCCAGGGTCCTGAAATTTTCAGGTCAGGAAGAACAGGAAGAAGAAAAGCCTTTGGTGCCCAAGCTGAAGCTGTCACTTTGTTCACAGTGTAGACCCTGTCAGGACCCTTGCAGATTCTGCTTATCTGGATTAGAGTATTGCCGATTTGCTCACTGGATGAGGCTCTAAGGAGATTGTCTCCGTAGGAATGGAAAAGCAGCAGAAATCTGAGAGGATTTCTGGCTCTGTGACACTTGGCTTCCCTGGTTGAAAGGACTGCCTGCTGCCTTTAGTTGTCTTGCTTTCTATGAGAAAAAACAAAACAAAAAAACAAAAGGGCTTCAGTCTTATGGTTGTTATTTGGTATTTGTAAGCATATGTTTCCTTTTAAATGTTTTTCAAAGGATGTCTGAATTTTGTTGTCCTATAAAAAGTTGTTGTATAATACATAATGCTTTTTCACCAAAAAAAGAAGAAAGAAGAAATTTGTTTGCAGTTAAACACTACATGTGCTACTTGAACTTCACTAGGGACGCTGGTTTGGCATCTACTGAACCACTGAGCACATGAGGTCTTTAAGATCCTCTCCCTTGGAAGGGCAGTGTGTGAGCTTAGGACTGTTTTTCTTACTCCTATGTAAATATGTTAGTATTTGAGTTTTTAAATCACTTAGACATCATTTGAACTTTCACTTTGTATTTTTACAAATACAGCCGTAGCACTTAGAAGAAAAGAGACTTCCTAAACGTTCCCTCGTAGGAAGGATATTTGGAAACCTCTTTTCAAGATATATATATGTCACATATATATCACAGATATATATATATATATATATGTCACTATGAATCACTCACACTCTAAAACTATGCAGGGCTCGGGAGCCTTTACAAGCTACCATATAAATGAATTACATGCACTTTGAAGTAAATAGGTTCTATTGGGTGTCCAGTAACTCTGATTTCTCCCAAAACTGTAGTTTCTCTTACGGTCTTTTCCTATTTTACCCTGTGGATATACACTCAGGAATAATCTGACATTTAAAAAAATCCTAATAGTAGATAATCTCAAAGATGGGAACCATGTCAGTCTGTCTGTATATACCGGCAGACTGCCGTCCCTTGTTCTGCTGCCTGACCAGTTAGCTGCTACTAGTGCATTCATTGACCTTGGTGATGTGTTCTGACCTCTTAACCTTCCAGAGGTCACATTCATTTGCCATGAGATCAGCTCGCATCACCTTTACGGCTCCTTTTTTAAAGATGGAAAAACAGGACTGTCCTCTCATTTTTTAATTTTAGCTCTTTTAATAGATGATGGTATGTTTTGAAGTCCAGTCTCTTCTTCAGAAACAAAAATTAAGTCTATGATATTCCTTATTGGTGTGGTTAAATACATGTGTGGACATGAATTGTTTTAGATTGCTCAATCAGACTGTTCTGGGTTGATACTGAAGATAAAAATGAGTACACCTACTTTGGGAGTGAAAAAATACTTTCTCATCTCTGACCTGTTTGTTTTTTACTATTTTTCCCCACGTTAGACCAGTGTTGTTGATCCCACACATTAAATTTTTGAGAGTTCATTAAATATTTTTATATCTCAAAAATGTAATTGTAAAAATTAGTGGTCATTATTCATAGTATTGTTTAATTTATGAAGTTTGCTTTTCATAACTTAGTTTATCAGGCTGAACTGTGTGTATAGAGGGAAATCTTGCTTTAATCTGTGGGATTGTGGATTAATGTGATTTGCAGAAGATAAACGTGGTTTTTATGTGTGTTAGGTTAGGTGTTGACGGACTTGTAATGTATCTTGTGAAGTATGGTTAATAGGGTAGAGTGAATAGCTATGTGCCTCTAGCTTTTGAACCCATCTAGTAAATCTTTTTCAATGCTGTACTAAGATAAATGTGAAGTCTGAGTAAGGTTGCTCTCAGAAAAAAAAAAAATAATGTATAATGTAAAACTTAGGAACAGGAACTGGCATTTCACTTGGTATAGAAATGTAATGAGAACCAAATCACAAAAGTAGCAGATCTCCTTTTGAGGCCATGGACAATCAGGCCGTTTGGACAATCACCACTGCCAGCCCCCGGGGTGAGTTGAGGTTAGAGAACCACTAGTGAGGTGCTAGTGCAGAGGAGGAGAGTCAGATTTCTTAACGATGCTGTTGATCCTTTTCTTATGTAATTGCTTTAATTTTGTGATTTTGAAGAGTAATTTAAATTCAAAAGCCACCTGTGGTTCCTGGGGGAAACAGTAACAGCATGAAAAACCAAATCTCCCTACTCCACGGGCCCCCTTTAGCTTTATTTCTAGGCACATGTTCCTGGACCTGATAATAGCCTGACATTTTAATAACCTGCTAACTTCTAGGAGTTTTTGCAGAGTTCTTTATCTTTTTTTTTTTTTGAGACAAGGTCTATTTATCCCAGGCTGGCCACAAACTCACGTGATTTTGCTTCCTCAGCCTCCCTAGTGCTGAGATTACAGGTGTGCGCCACTATGCCTGGCTTATATTGTCTTTTTCTAAAACTGTCTGTGAAACTAATTCTTGTTTTTACTTCCTCAAAAACTCTGGTTTTTCATTTTTGAGTTTATGGCGTTGTTTTGCTTTTTTGACACTTGTCATCCTTTATCAGTTTTCCTTTGGTTGTAGCAGTTTGGGTTGTAGCAGCAGGCACAGTCTTGGACATTTGAACAGTTGATGCTGCAGAAGGTGAAGGGGAAAAGAGATGCAGTTCTCATAGTCTGGGGCTCCAGGCTGGCCTCCAGAGTTGAAACATCAACACTGCCCAGTAACCACTCAGCAAGGTAGATTTTCTCTTCTTCTCTTTTCTCTTTTTGCTTTCTCTCCCTCCCTCTCCCCTTCTTCCCTCTCTCCCTCCATCCCTCTCTCTCTCTCTCTTTCTCTTTCTCTCTCTCTCTCTTTTCTTTTCTTTTCTTTTTTGTGAAACCAAGGATTGAACTCAAAACCTTGCACTTGCGAAGTAGGCGCTTATGCCACTGAGCTAAATCCCCAGCCCCTTTTCCCTTTTCTTTTCTTTTTTCTTTTTTTCACTATTTAATTCCATGGCTGGTTTCTAGTGCCCCAAGGCTGAGGTAAGCCTTGGTCAGACCAGTTTGCTGTGTGGCTCTGGGCCCCGAGGATGCCAGGCTCAAATCCTGTTCCATGGCTCATGTTATTCTCAGCCCTTCAGCATCCCTTGCATGTAAATACCCTCTTCTTGATGGGCAGCTATGCCAGGGCAGCATCAATATCACATTCAAGAATCCTTGACCATTCTTTTGTTGGTCTGTAATCCCTAAACATTGGGTCCACTTTTCCTTACCCATATTTCCTATTTTGCAGAGATTTGGAAAACTTTATCAGTGCAAGTAAATCATGCCCTTCTAGCCATAAGGCCTTAAGGTATGAAAACATGCTTGGGCCATGTTTCTCTACCAAGTCAGCTTCCATCTCTAAGAATTTCTTCATTTCCTGTCCAGCACCTTGTAGGAAGCTCGCATGAGAGAGGCCTTCATCAATAAATGCTTTCATAGTCATATATAGAGTCATCTCAACAAAGATTGCCGTTAACTTGAGAGATGAAGGCACAGCCAGTGGGTTGATGCCCTAGTTCAAGGAGACTCAAGTATTTTCACATCCAGTCAGATGTGTCAAGATCTGCCGTTGGTGTGGTTACACCCAGCCTAACAGCAGCAAACACAGCATTAAATCATCATCTTAGTGCTCAACGGGTTCTACAATAACTTCCAAAGTCACAGTCTTGTTTTGTAGGTCATCTCTGGCTTTGATCCCAGGACAAACTCACAGTGCATGGATTCCCTTTTCATTTGGAAGTCCTCTATCCAGTATCCTGGCAATACATCATACAGTTGTGGAAAGCTGGGGAGAAGGGTTGATAGGACCTCTGCTAAGACCACTTGGTCAGGAGGAGGAAGGGTAATTGGTTGACCTTCTGTACCACCTACTTCTAATATAAGAGACATGGTATCCCAAATAGATATTTACATAGTGTTGTATTTGTCTTTTAGGGAAAAATGTGTCTCATGAAAGACTTGTAAGATAGTTGTTTTATAATTACAAGACATTCTTTTTATCTTGGGACTGAATCAAAGGGAAATGCTTTGACTTCCAAGTGTTCAGTTGACCTTCAGCTCTCTGTCGTCACTATTGAAGCTGCAGTGGTGGGTGCTATTCCCAAGTCTGCAATGGTTCACTTTGTCTACTGCATCGTTTACTTTCAAACCTCATTACAGATAATCTTGCTGAAAAGGTTACCATGCACACCGCTGGAAGGTATTTCACTGTTTTTTATCAACACTGTCGTATGAACAGTGTTTTAGGAAATGTTATCTTTCTGTCCTATCAGTTGCAGTAGCTGTCACGTCATTATTGTCTGGCCAAGTCTTTTGATTTTTTTTCTTCAGAAAAATCCTCATACTGTGTGTCAGTCTTTCATATTCTGGATATTATGCTGTGGCTGTTTTCATAGAAGGGTTACTTGGAAGTATGTGTGTCTTGAAAATAACCTCTGGTGTTTGTGTGTGTATGTGGGTTCTGTCTGAGATCAGATAAACTCCGGAAGCTTCCTGAGGCACCTGCATGTAACTGTGTACCTCGGCTGCCTGGGCAGGCCGTGTCTAACCCTCTTCGGTGGGATGGCTCAAAGCTAAAGGTTCCT
Organism: Dolichotis patagonum; assembly: GCA_004027295.1. NCBI lineage: Eukaryota > Metazoa > Chordata > Mammalia > Rodentia > Caviidae > Dolichotis > Dolichotis patagonum. The sequence goes on from PVJX010005335.1 coordinate 65,947, forward strand.
GAGCTCCACTTGCTGTGTAGGTGCCACATCTGTGCTTGAGAGATGTGGGGCCTTCTACACCACTGCATTTCTTGTGGTTGTGCTGTTACTGGTATAAAGTCAAGTGCCTTCAATGCTAAAGGCTCAGAAATTTTTCTTAAACTGATTTCATGTCCTATGCAAGTGTTTTCTACAACCTGCATAACCAGTACTTTGTAAAACTTGTTTACGCTTCAATTGTACATAGTGTTTTTTAAAGAAATAGTATTTTTATTTAGGTACCTCCAAACTTGAACTCGTCTGTGTGAAGCATTGTAAAACAATACATTTCTCTTTTGAGTACCATTACAGTTGTACAGAGGTTTTCACTGGTTCTATTTTTCTACTGTTACTGATAAGCATGTAACACTGACTTTATCCTACATATAGTTGGCATTTCAAATAAATGGCTTGTATAGAACCCGCTGAGTTGGATATAGTCTGTTTTGTAATGTACTACACAGTCTTCATTTATGCACATGGTGCTACCCCCTCAAGAATAGAATCATGCTTCCAGGTTGATCTCTGTTTCTAACGTTTCAGTTATTCAGAGACATTATTATTTATGGTTTTCTTGGAAACAACACATAATTCTGAATTGTCAAGTTCTTCATATTATTGCACTGAGACATTTTTGAGAGATTTTATTTTACAAATTTGAGCAAAAAATTACCTGGGCAGGGGTCACCAGGTACACCAGCCCCCTGAAACCCTTGGGCATCTGTCAGTGAGACCCAGTGTGTCCTGCAGTGTGGGCCCTACAGACACCAGAATCCCCTGGCAGAGGCACTCAGCTTTTCTCCTTCAAATTCCGGCTCCTTCAGGTTTAATGTTTTTTAAGAAGAAAGCTGGTGCTGTGGTCCAGAGTCAGACTCTGGAGGGGGAAAAAAACTATGCAAATAGAAAAACGTTCTGATTTTTTTCTTTTTTTTCTTTCTTTTTTTTTTTTTTTTTTTTTTTTTTTTTTTTTTTTTTTTTTTTTTTTTTTTTTTTTGAGAGGATCTCTGCGGTTTAGGCTAGCCTTGAACTCACAGCAGTTGTCCTTCCACATCCTCCCAAGTGCTAGGATTACAGGCATGCACTGCCACACCCAACTCTAATTTCCATTTTTAAAATTGCTATAAAATAGCATTTATTAAAATTTCTGTTTTAATCATTTCTCTGACAAGTTCTATCCAACCACTTCCCCTTTGTGCCTCGCTAGACAAGTCTTTCTTTGTATTATCCCCATCTTAGGGATAACTGGAGAATCAAGATAAAATCTACAGTTTCTGCCAGGGATTTAGCTCAGCAGCATAAGCGCCTGCCTGGCAAGTGCACTAGGTCGTGAGTTACGTGTGTGTGTGTCTGTGTGTGTGTGTGTGTGTGTGTGTGTGTGTGTGTGTGTGGTCGATCATGGGTAAAAAAAAGTTTCAGTGGTGAGTTTCTTAAAAATTTGAAAAAGAAGACTGGACTGTAGCTCAATGGTATTGCACTGGCCTGACTTTCACAAACAGTTTTCACCAAGGGTGTAATTAGATTTGCATGTTCCAAATCACTCTGACTAATGAGCAAGAAACAGTTTCCCTTTGCACCAGCAGAAGAGAGGGGAAACTAAAAATCGAAGGATTAAACTGACATTCCTGCGGATTCCCTGAAACACGATTGAGGCTGGCTCTCCTAGCCACTTTGGGCCTTACTCAGTCCATGTGGGGTTATCAGTACACAAGTCCCAGAATTTGGAACATGGAACAGCGGACCAAGCAGACAGGACCATTTTTAGCTGACTGGGAATAGTTTCTTCCTAAAAACAAACACAAGAATCCAGAGCAGAACCAGGACTGAGGGAAGAACTAGCTTCTTGTGAATGGCCCACAAGTAAATAAAGGAGAATGCTGGATGCATTGCTGAGCAATTCATATATTTTCATTTAATCTCTCAACTGTGTATTCTTTCCTTTAATCGTTTGTGAACTGTGATGTCACTCAAGCCATTTTACAAAAGAAAAATCAAAACAGAGATCCTGGGTCACTTGTCCCAGGTCACATAGCTAGTAAATTGGCAGAACATGGACTCAAATCCAGGCAGTCTGGCGGCAGAACCCAAGTTCAGTAATGTCCCACATAGCAGCAAGTCTGGTGGCAGGGACGGGAGGAACTTGGCTTACAGCAGTGGCAGTGGGTACAAGCATGATGTTCATTTGCTCCGCAGACACCATCCAGACTGATTACAGGCATCACTTGGTAGAGGCTAAATAGGACAGTCGCAGTACAGCCCTCAACAGTGGGTGAGGGAGTGACCTTTAAGGTGCAGGAGAAGGAAAAGTCAGGACAGCAGGGTGAGGAGGAGAGGAGGAAGGACCTGGGAGGGCAGAGCCCAAGGAAGGAAAGCTGAATTCCTGGAAGGCTCAGTGGGTGAGATGGCTGTGGGCCCAGCTCAGCAGCCCTGGCAGGGCAGGCTAGGAATTTTGAGATTGTCCCTAATGGCAACATGGCAGCTACTACAGAGTTTTCAGCAGGGGTGTAATTAGATTTGCATGTTCCAAATCACTCCTGACTAATGAGCAAGAAACAGATTTAAGAGATGCAGGAGAGGATTCTGGATGCCAATCGGGCAATCCAGAGGAAGCTGCAAATAGCCAACAAAGGGCAGATACAGACTAGGGTAGGGCACAGTACCCCATGACCTGGTGACCTCAGGGTGCAGTCCAGCCATAGGCAAGACAAGTTTAATCAATGACTACTGAGCAGCCAGCCTTCAAGTAACGAGTGGGTGTGCACTGGATCCTCAGAGGAGGGGCCCATGGATGGGGAGCCCCATGGAGCTGGGGAGGGGATGGCATGGTTCAGGGATGTGCTGAGGAGAGGGCTGGGTGAACTGAGGCCATGGATCTGGGTGACACTAGCCATCCCAGGTCTGCTGGTGGGCACCTGGACTGTTCCATGGAAGGGATGGGATATGATCTTCAGAATGAAGAGAACAAGGAAAAGTACACAAAACTGCACATATGTGTCATCTGTGGAGATGAGAAAAGAGATAAACATACATGATGAGTATAACATTTTGCAAGGATCTCTAAGGCTTATAGGACTGCCTCTGGAGAGGGGCATTGGTAGGTTGGATGGGGGACTTAAACTGTATCCTTTTTGTGCTGTTCTTTGTTTTGTTTTTGTTTTCAGGGGATGTTTTATTGGTGTTGACGGAACCCAGGCCTTTGAGCATAGTAAGTACATGCTATACCACTGAGCTACACCGTCAGCCCATGGTTCAGTTTTTACATGATGTGTGTATACTTCAAGTTAAAGGAAAAAGATTAAGGACCAGTTCCTCCCATCCCCACCCCCACCCCTGTGATCTGTGGCTGCTGTTCAGAGGTTTAGCAGGGCCAGGACCCTAGGATACTTTGGGCGGCTGAGTGGGGAAAGTGAGGGCTTGGTTAGTGTGGCTTGGGGGCAGGATGGGCAGAGAAGCTAGATGTGGCAGGCAGAAGTCTTAGAGGTCTATGTAGATGACCTTTGTAAGTAGCTTAGAGGGGGAGGGGAAACGAGTCTGTGAGGATAGAAGCTGGACAGTGTTGTCATTATGAGAAAACTCACACTTGTCCATCCCCGCCAGCCTGTTTTAGAATCCTCTAGGGACACCTGCCAGGCCTCTCTGCCAGTTTGTGGTCTCCACCATCCCCTGCCTATAAACACAAAGGTAAGTGAATTGAGATCATTGGCTGTTTCTCGGGCAGGGCCCTGGTTCCTTTCTTGGTCACTTTTTCAGGTTACCAGTTCCCAATTACCCCAAGGTCCTGGCTCATTCCAGGCTGGTCTCACTTCTCCACGATGGCTCTGTCCATCCATGTTTAAGGATTTCTTTTTGGCAGACAGAATGGAAGTGAGTTGTATGATTCTGCCCACCCTGTTACCTGCTAGCTTTACCCTGTCTTTGCTCAAAACTCGGCTCTACACACGACACTGATCATGTGGTTGGGATTCTTTGTGGGTTTCACTCAATCTTGACTTCAACTTCGTGGCCTGGCAGCCTTCCCGTTTCTCCAGCAACCCCTCAACTGCCCATCCCCTAGCAACATAGACTTCCCCCTTTTCTGGAACCTTCCATCAGAGGCACCATAATTGGCTCCCACCTTCTGTACTGAACTAAGTAAAAGCAGTTATTTTTTCCATTTCTCTGTGTTCTGACAGACCTACCCAAACCTCTCAAAGGTCCCTGTTTAGTTCAAGTGTGGTGACCCCTGAGAGTCCCAAGGCTCCCTTTCACCATTCTCTGGGGCACCCCTCAAGACAGATAAGGTGTGCCTGACTCATTTTTTCCCTGGTGGCTACAGGTGGGTGAGTGTGGCCAGCAGCTGTCTGCCCCTCCCTCTTGCTTCCCTTTGCTCCTTCTTACACTCCTGTGGGCCGGGACAGTTTGCATCAGTGTCCTTCTTGGCCATTAATACAGGAGAGCTCCCCAGACCAGGATGCTCGTCTCTTGAGGCCTACAGAGTGTTCTGAGTATGTACTTTAACTGTGCCTCATAAACTTCTTTCGCTAGATGTGGCAGTGCACACTTGCAATCCCAGCACTCAGGAGGCTGAGGCAGGAGGATCACCATAAGTTTGAGGCTAACCTGGGCTACAGTGAGTTCAAGGCCAGCCTGAACGATATAGTGAGCCCTTGCCACAAAAATAACATGCCCCTCATTGACACATCTTGAGTTTTTCTTTTTTCTTTTTTTTCTCCCCTTATGAGACAGGATTTCATGATGCAGGTCAGATTGCCTTTGAACTCACTTTGTAGTCCAGGCTGGCCTCATACTCAGTTATCCTCCTGCCTCAGCCTCCTGAGTGCTGGGATTTCAGACGCACACCGCAATGCCTGGTGAGATTTCCTTTTCTGGAGTCAGCGAATCTACAACTTACCCTTATAATTAGGGTAAATTGAGGTCCCTTTCTCCTCCCTTTGGGACTTTCATGGATCCTGTCCAGTGAGAGCTGGAGATATCTTCCAGGCATCTGATGTTGTATGAAGGGCCCCCAAAGGGTCTCCAAACCTCAGTTGTGAACATCCAGAAGAGAAGGTTAATGACATTACATTGTAATGAAGGTAGCAAGCTTAATATTACTGTCTTATCTAAATATCAAAACCACAGAAAATTAGAAATCAAAAGCCTTACGTAACATTGCAGCATGACAATCATGATGACATTTTGTAACATTTCCATTTTGACATAAAATACCCCGTTTAGTCAGTCATCTCTATCTAACATATAAGAAATTTTACCTAACTTGTTGTCCTTTAATGGTATGTACATCACATGAATTTTTGTTCAAGGCAGATGTCTGAACCTGAAAGGAAAGTCTCTCGCTGTACATAATCCTCTTGTTACATTTTGGAGGACAGGTACATCTGGAGGAATGAATACATTTGATACAGCATAAGGTTAATAACAACCAGTTGTCACAGGCATATGAAAACTTTTGTACCAGAGAATCTTCAGATAAAAAAACCTGATGATCTGGAAAACTTAATTGCTTTGATGATGCCCAACATAAACATATCGCAATAATATGTTTTTAATAACAACTATTGGAGTATCATCCATAAGGTTATGGAGGTTACTGGAGCTCCCATTAATGCACAAGAACTGATTAAAGTTATTCCAGGCAGCTGCTTTCTTATTCATCAATTGGAGTCCTGTCCAGTAACCCTCCCCACCCTAAAGGGGAGGGTGTTTAATATCTGTTTAATATTGTAACAATTTTTGATGACTTATGAAAATCCAATCACAACACTTAACACATTATTTTTGAACAAGATATTCTAAAGTCATAATAAACAATAATATACATTACATTTACATAATCAATTTTAGCATCATTTTGACCAGCTGGCAAAGCAGGTGGAAGCATGTTTTTTTAAATCTACAACCCAAATTAAATTATGAACAAGTGGTCCAAAAATGCAAAAGAAAAAAGGAAAAGAGAAAAAATATTGAGCTCAAATAAAAAACAGTTGTTAATTTATTGGACAAATGGGCAAACAAGTACACAGCTTAACAGACTGGACAAACAGACAAACATCTTACAAAATCAGAGCACACTCGAATATACTTTTGATCAAATTGAATTATAACAATTCTCTTACAATTTTAGTAGTTTGTAATTATAAATAGACTAGTCAGAATTATTTGTAGGTCAATTAGCAGAGACTTCTTAAGAATTTGGAAGGAACAATCTTATCTATAATCAGTATATAGTTTTGTATTTCATTTTGTCTTAGGAATACTGGTGGTACCTTTTGTGTCTCCTTCTTTCATATAACTTTCAGCGTGGTTATCGCCAAGCACTCTACCAACTATTCAAACCTTTGGTTTCTGTTTTTGCTTAACATCTCCTGGACATTCTGGGTCAATTCCTTCCTTATCCTTGTTTCTCAGCTGTAAAGCAGTCTCCAAGGCATCACTGTCATAGGACTGAGCATCAGCTTCTTGAAAGGTAGAATCAACTCCTTTTCCAGACCTGGGGCTATGATATAGCCAGATGGTATGCTCTGGTACCCAGAGAGGCCATTCAGTGTTTTCTGGAAAGAGACCCCCAAATTAGCACTGGCTGGGTCCCTTCCATTGTCCAGTATGAAGATCTTTCCAAAAGACTCCTCCTAGTTTTTTTCTTTTACCTGATTGAATTGTCTTTCTGCTGCTGTACTCTCATCCCTGGTAGGGTTTAAAAAGTTAATAGTATATACTGCCAAGTGAAGTCCATTATGAGGTGTAAATTTTTGTAGAAAATTATTCCCCCTTTTGCTTTCGTAATTGAATGAGCATATGGTAAGCATGTTCAACAATTTCTTGACGTTGAGGGTTATAAGGAATTCCTGTGGTAAGGGAAATATGAAAAGTTTTACAAAACATTTGGAAAGCAGCACTTGCATATGCTGGACCATTGTCAGTCTTAGGTGCCCAGGGGCAGCCAAGGGCACTAAAGATATCCAAACAATGAGTGATGACATGGTTAGCTGCTTCACCAGTATGAGCAGAAGCAAAAATAAATCCTGAGAAATGGACTCAGCATAAAGAGCCAAACTTAGGAATGTGAATGACATATATTTGTCAGAGATGATTGGGGGTAGTCCTCAGGGAGTAATACCCATGGAGAGGAGAGTAAGGGAAGGGGTATTGTGCATGAGGAACATTGTTTAACAATGTATGGAGCCTGTTCCTGGGTTAAATGGAACTATCGGCATAAGGCAGAAGCATTTTGACAGAAGGTGGCATGAGAGGCAGGAGCCTGTTGAAAGTATCTGAGGGAGTAACAGCTTATGGCAGTGGAAGACAGCAAAATAGTAAGAGCAAAGGGTGGGGGGAGCGTAGGCCTCTTGTTCCCCTACATTGTAAGCAGGCTACCCACCTATCGTGGTGCCCTCCTCCTACATAGCATAGGATGTTTACTAAATGAGGACTGCCCCCCAAGTCACTCAGCCAAGCTTCTAAACTTCTCAAGTTACACAATATATTAACTAGTACAGTCCAACCCTTGTCAACTTGGTAACCAGACACATTTTAAAAATAGGTTTCCAGATACAAAGACACACTTATTTTTCATCATTTCACAACTTGAACATCAAAACACAGGTTTAACAATCTTTAAGAACCAGTATGAAGTCTGTCAACATTATATTACATTAGAACCATAACATTTCACCCTTGCAGCTGACACAAGCAACATTGTTTTTTCCATCTGCCTTGTGTGGGCCAAACTCCAGGCTAGATGGAGCTCTTTGGTTCCCTCCCCTGCCTGGGGGCCTGTAAGAAGTAGTGAGAGGAGCAGAAAGCAGCAGTTTCTCCCTGTTAAATAACTCTTTGTAAGTCTGTAGAGGTCCAGATAGATTGGTGTTAGTTTTTTTTCCCCCCTAGTCTTGCTCTAAGCAACTTTTAAAATTTTCTCCTTAATATGTAAATTTATGATTTTTTTTCATCTGGAATAAACTCAAGAGATTTAGCAAGCTGCATAGTGTCAGTGTACTGAAAACTAAAAATTGATATAAGAACTCAAAAAGACCTAAAGAAATGTAGTTATATTGATCTTAATTTGAGGCAAGTACCCCTCAATCGAAGTAAACAACAATTTTGAAAAAAAAAAACAGTTTGACATTTACATTACCAGATATCAATACTTACTACAAAGCCATAGTGAGACAGTAATATGCTGGAGTCAGCTATTACCAGTCTGAAAGCCAAATGCTGAATTTTTAAAAGTTTTACAGGTTGGTTGTTGTCATATTGGTTATTTGAAATTGTCTTTTGTTAGAGTATTTCTTAAACAAAAATCAGCAAACCACAAATCAGGGCCACACTACTGGCCTCCCAGCCACTAGGGGCCTGTTATACCAATCAGGGCTGTGCCAACTCAGGGAAGCTGTCTAAGCCAGAGCGCCCCTACTGTTTGGCAGGGCTGTGGCAGGCCCTGCTGGAAGTCTTTTGGGAAGAAATCAGCCTTCCACATTAGTTTTGGATTTATATTCATTTGCCCAATGATATCCTCATCAACACTTTGGACAGATAGGTCTTGTTGAAGGGATAGATAGTGGCTCTGCTGCCCCTACAAGTATGGCAGAGCAATTTTTGGCAAAATGCTCCTTGTCCCCACAGCTGAAACAAGCAGCTCTGTCTTTTCCCTTTCCTCCAGGCTGTGGACAGATAACCTGAGTTATCTGCTGCCAAGGTAGACCCCTGCATATGTGAGGGACCAATGTCTACACGACTTTGAATCATCTCAGCCAACGTAGCTTGTTTTCTGTGGGCTCCTAAAGCCTATTCACACCATTTATTTGTATTTTTAAAGGCCAACTGTTGAACAATTAACTTAAAGGATGACTCTTTTTTATGAAGGGTAGAAATTGCCACCTGTGATATAGCAAAATTTCCCTGAACTGAGAAAGCAGGAATTGTCACTTGTGGCTCAGTTAAGGTTATCAGGGTGGCTGTTCTTCTGTCATCTTTTTCTCACTTGGGACTTGATTTCAAAATCGTGCTCCAAGCCAAATCCTTTGTGATCGTCCTAACAAACTTACAACCATTGACACACTCCTGCATGCAAGTCCACAAAAATAAAGTAAATACAGAAATCAAGAATATAACAAACAGTTCCATATACATTTGTGGTTCTTGAGGATTTGTTTGCCCTGTGTTTAACAAATGGTAAAATCAACATACCTCTTTTCTTTTGGCTTCCCCTAAGCCTATTTATCTCTGGTCCTGCTGAACTCATTTCTGTGCCCCAAGTTTACCATCTGATGATGTCAATATCAATATACTCCTGTAATGAATATTGACCACTACCAATGCATTTGTCCCCCTTGTGTATGCATAATGAGAAGTGTCCCCTCGCCCACCATCTTTTACCTTGGTCCCTGTTTGGGCGCCATATGCTGTGTACCAGTACAGCTCTCAAAGTTCCCAGGGAGGGAAAGACAGTGAAAGGATAGGAGCAGACAAAAGCTGAAGTTAAGGGCTGGGGATTTAGCTCAGTGACATAAGTGCCTGCCTGGCAAGCGCAAGGTTGTGAAGTCAATCCCAAAAGAAAAAAAAAAAAGCTGAGGTCAGGTGGAGCCCTCTCTCTCTCGATGGGAGAATAGAAACTGCTCAACCACCTTAGCACATTTGTTTATACACTCAGGAGGATGATGTCAGTTTCAACCCCTCTGCCTCGTAATTTGTTTGCCTGGCTGGTCTGGGCCCCTTGCCTTCTGGGAGCTGAAACAGCTTATGTGACTCACTTTGGGCTTTCCATCTTCTCAGGGCTAGCCTCGCTTTACCCCCACAAGTGTGATTGATGTCCAGCTTCAACTGCTCCCTACAAAAAAGGGAGAGAAGAAGGAAGTCTGACATTTTCTTCAGAAGAGCTCTCATCTTTGATATTGCCTTTGGAAGTCATCTCCGATTCCTTCAGGTTTCCAGCACAGACCCTTTGGCTTCCCTACATGAACTCACACCAGACTCAGCAGTGATCTCCAAGTCTTTGACTTTTCCTTTTTTTTTTTTTTTTTTGAGACAAGGTCTCACTATGTAGTTCAGTTTGGCCTTGAACCGTTGAACTCATTTATGTAGCCCAAGCTGGCCTTAAACTCACAAAGATCCTCCTGCCTCAGCCTCCCTAATACTAGGACTACAGGAATATGCCACCATGCCCAGCTGGTCCTTTGACTTTTGACCACATCCAGCATGCAGACAGCTATCTTGCACTCTTCCACCCAATTCTGCAGGTAGCCACTGTAAGCCTACATAGTGAATCCTTTACATATCGTATGTATAATCATATTTTTAAATATTATATCTGTTCCTGTAGTGAACCTGAGGCATCTGGCACTGAGTCACAAGCATTTGGGTGATAATTATAATGAAAACTGCCCCCAAGCACAGGAGAGGATTGAAAAGAGACCTTGTTGCTCTGTGGGGTGCTCAGAGTCATTTTTTAGGTCCTAGGTTTTTTTGTTGTTGTTGTTTGTACCAGGAATCAAACTCAGGACCTTGCACTTGCCAGGCAGGTGCTTATGCCACTGAGCTACATTCCCAGCCCCATAGAGTCAATTTTAAATGCTTATTGTATGCCTCCTCTCCCAGCTTGGTATAGAATGTTCTCGTTTTCACAATACCTTCACCCTGATTATTTCAACAATTCAGTAGCCTCTACAAAAAATCTTGCCATCTGGGCACAGTGGTGTAACCCTCTAGCCCTAGCTATTCAGGAGGCAGAGACAGGAGGATCCCAAATTCAGTGCTAGCCAGGGCACTGAGACCTTATCCTAAAAAATAAAAAAGAGGGATGGACTGGGCATATGACTCAATGGCAGACCACTTGCCTAACATGCATCAGCCCTAGCATTCAATCCTGTGTCACAAAAAACAGGAAAAACAAAATGAAATCCCTCACCAGGCTGATCACATCTAAGAAATACAGGCACCCCACCTGGCTTAATTACCTGCTCCCTGGGGCTCAATTCCCTCACCTGCTAAGCAGGGATTATCACGTGTAATCCTCAGTGAGCACTTAGCACCATGCACCTGATCCCTACCTGCCACAGCTCAGGATGGGGATTGATATTCCAACCAGCAGATGAGGAGACTGAAGCCTGGAAGCTGCCAGCCAGTGGGACCTGAGAGCAGGTCTGTCCCACTGTGCGGGGGAGTTCTGTTCCCTGCACTGTGCACTGTCCTCATTACAGGATTGGGAAGAGGCCAGGGAGTCATGGTGGCCTCACCAACCAAAAAGAACTTGCACTCCTGCCCTCCTGCTCTCGGTGGAGCTGTTGTCCTCTCTGACCACACTTACTCCAGCTGCTGCTCACTTGCATGGGGAGGGCAGGCTCTGCTGCCAGTGCAAAGCACCTGCTGGAGCCTGGGCTCTGCTGGGAGCCGATGCTGCGCTTCTGCCACCGGGCTGAGGGCGGACGGAGTGGGCCAACCCTCCCCACCCCTCCCCTCACTCACACGTCACCAGCCTCATTTCACCTGCTGACACCTGCCTCATCCTTGTGCTGCACGACAGGCACATGGCACCCAGCTGCTCCCAGGTGCCCACCTCAAGGCCAGGTGAGTGGAGTGACTGCCCAATTCCTTCAGGTTGACACTGACTAGCTTGCAACCTCAGTCTCTCTGAGCCTGTTTCCAGATCTGGAAAGTAGGGGTGCCTACTCCCTACATGGGTGTCTTCCTCAGGTCATTGTGAGGTTTTATGAGGTCGTGCATGTGAACACCCAGCCATGTGAGCTGCTGGTGTGTGAATGCGCATTCTAGCAGGGTGTGTAACAAGTGGGGCAGGCCACTGCTGAAGAGTGATGAGCAGGGAGGCCGGTTCCTGACCTCACCACGTGTGGTTTGATGGGGGAAAGCATGGATATTAAACAAATAAATTCACACACCATCCCCAATAACGCGAGCTTAAGTACAATACATTCAGAGTGAAACAGCTATGTGAGTATCAGCCAATCTGTGTCAGGCCACTTCTAACCATCATCAAGAGGTCACTGAGGGCAGGAAGAACAGATCCTCAGTCAGCAACACTCTGACTGGAAAGGAGAGGAAATGGGCTGGCTGGAGACCTCTTCAGTTTGGCTAATGGAGCTGGCCAGCTGCTCTAGGAATCATGAGGCCTAAAGCAGCCAAGGCAGAGGGGTTGGGAGAGTAGCGGGAGCTGTGGGCCACTGCAGGACAGGAGGTCGGGCGCCTGGGCGGGAATGGCAAGGTGTTGGGGTGGGGCTGGACGGGTGCTGAAGGAAGAGGAAGTGGGAGTGGTCTGGGCAAGGACAGAAGGGTCAATTTCCTGAAACCTGCAGAGGGAGGTTGTATAGATATAGCCTTAAGAAGAGTCAGGAAAGCAACAGCTTTGAATCAATTTTATTTAAATTTTACAGAAACCTGATTAAGTATGTAAGTATAAGTTCAGTAACAATTTCTACAAAAATGCACATACAATGCCAGAATTCCTTAAAAGCAACTAATCCCATACTTTAATTTTGCATAAAACATGCATTAATTATCAACTGCCACATGTTGGCCAAAATCAGTCTCTATAAGGAGACGGTCCTATATATAGTCAATAAGAAAACTAGTTGTGAACAGGTAAAAAAAGAGGTTTTCTGGTTAATGTAAAAGGAGGAGCAGTACTTTCAGAAACAAGCCCTTCAGCACTGGGGAAGTTGGACAATTGTGCTGCACGGTGCTGTGCTGCCCCCGAGACCTGGTCCTGAACTGTCCAGGAAGGAAGGGACTTTTGGATAGTTAAGTTGGACACTAGGGAAAACACAAACTCAGGAGGGGATGGAGCACAAGAGCACAACTTTGCAGGAGTTCAATACATCCTTGGACATCTGGAAGACATGTCTGCAGATACCCTGAGCTTTTAACTGAGCCCTCGCCACAAGGCTGGACTGGGGTACACAAGGGTCTCCCGCAGCCAAAGGGCCTGCTGTCCCCACACGCTGGTCTTCAGGAGCACCTGTAATTAGGAGGCTGAATACCAACAAGCAGAACTTGGACCATTTCTCTGAGGCCTTGACTCTTTGGAGATCCCATTCATCCTGTCCAGAGGTAAGTGGGCACTCGTGCACATGGCTGCTGCTGGGCACAGATGCGTGTGGCCCCAAAGCCTAAAATGCTTTTGCTGAGACACCTCAGAGTGTCATCTATTGTCGGGAAAGTTTGGGTTCCATCAGAAGGATCTGAGGGCTCTACACTTACCAGGTGTTTTCTAGGCAGACTGAGAGGTCTTAAAGAGATTTCCTACCAACTGAAGGAACTTTCTTTCGGAAATGGGGTTCTATACAACATTCCACGAGGATCTCCAGAAGATCTCAGTCACCAAGGAGTGGCTGTGGACGTTACATTTATATACACACACTCGTCATTCATGCAGCCCAGGGTCTTGTTTAGAGTCTCCCACAAAGTCTGTGTCTTCCAAAGCAGTCACTGCCCCTGCTTACTACAAGTAGCTAAGTCAGGAACTGTGTGTCTTCAGCACAGATTCGAGGGGAAAGTAACTTATCGGGGTTCTAACAACACTTTCAAAACAGAAAAGTATCAAAATAGGTCCATTTTAAATATATGCTTATGAATATCCCTGATAATATAAGGAAATCCAGAGGACTTTGTAAACCACCAAGATTTCACAGGGGTGATACCCGGTCATTTTGTAGGCAGCAAAAAGGGGCTAGTGTACTGGCAGACTTTTCCTAGGAAGCCCTATGAGCGCTACAGTACTAAATTCTACTATTCGAGTGCCAACAGAACTGTGAATGAAAATTTCACTTTTAGTAAGATGTGTAACAAAGATTTGCTTCCTCAGCCTTGTCGTCAATCTGCCTGCCTGCTACAGACCTGTGGGTCATAAAGCAACCAATCAGTCTCGGTTACTCCAAGCTCCTAGACCCTTACAAGCTGTGACAAACCTCAGTCAACAGGGAGGCAGGGGGGCAGGCCAGGCTGAGGAAGCTGTGACCCAAGGCACCACGATCACAGGGTGGAGACAGAAAGAGGCTCAGGCAGACAGGAAGTGAGCCTTCTGCGACGCTTACAGAGGCCCTGGAAGGCAACAGCTCTGTGGCGAAAGACAAACATTCGGAAGTTAAAGAACAAATCTTTTTAAAAGAAACCAACTTGCTTTCTCAAAACTAAATCAAACTTCTTAAAACTTCTAAGCAGAAAACCCTGGTATCCTGGGGCTGGAGAGCTAAGGTCTGTGGAATGAGCTGCATTTAGCTGAGTTAAAGAGGGCGCTGGCTGTTAGATCCGCATAACTTCTGTGGCTACTGTAGTGAAGAAGAAGGAAGGAGGCTGGAGCAGGAGGAGGCCTCTCACAGAGGACGGTAAGGGGACCAAGTGTGACACATGCCCCCTTTATTCCTGCAACAGTAAGTGGCATTTTACTGGTCTGAATGAGAGGGCTCCGTACTTCACTCTAGCTACAGTAATACTGCATCCCATCCACTCTTCTTCTCTTTTTTGACTGAAATTCTTCAAAGAACTGCTGAATGTCCTCTCTCTTAACAACCTGTTAATGAAAAACAACAAGAAAGGAAAGAACTACATTACAGAGCAAAAAAAAAAGGCTGTAACATTCACACACACGTCAAATAACATTATTGGTAAACATTACAGATGCTCCTTATGGACTTATGAGGGGGCTGCAGTAGGATAAGCCAACTGTAGGTTAAAAATATCCTAAACTGAAAATGCACTCGGCACACAGCACCTATCAGCTACAGAGCCAGCACCACAGTGCACTACAGCGGCATGGCCCAGGGTAACTGGGAACTATGGCTGGCTGTTGAGGCCACTGCCCAACTTCAAGAGAGAGGATCTAACCACAGATTGTTAGCCTGGGAAGAGATCCAAATTCACAACTCAAAGTGGTTTCTACTGAATATGTGTCACTTTCACACTGTGGCAAAATCAGAAAAACCTTAAGTCAAATTATGATATGCTAAGGTCCTCTACTTTAACATATAATTAATGTACCATCTCAGTTTCTGCAGAAGAGATCACCCAGGCTCACAGAGCTGGCATGCTAAGTCACACGGCTAAGCCGTGGAGCAAGATGGTCCAAGGCTTAGCTTTCATCACTGCCTCACCTTCCCCAAACAAAATAGGATAAAGGCAGCACGTGTCTAACAGGGCATGTGAACACAGGATGAGCCATGAGGCCTGTGAAACGCTGGCCGGCACAGGGTCCCACAGTGACCCAAAGGAAGAGTAGTGGCAACACCAGGCTGAGGCCCAGAAGGGCTCCTGGACCCCTGTGTGCTCGCAGCCCCATCGCTGTCTTTGAGGAATGTCCTTCAGCTCTACAAGTTGTCCACACAAAATGCTTCTGCTTGAATACTTACACTTTCTTCTTCAATGATAGTGGAGAATGTTTTGTTTTTGACAGAAAAAATAAGACCCACACACTTTAACTTCCTCAACAGTCTGAAATTAAAGATGTCTGCTAAATAACCAAAAATATTTAGGAAAAAAACTATAGACGCTTTTATTTTAGTAAATCCACTCTGCAATAAAAATGATAAATTTATCTTCTATTTTATGGGAAAGAATTCTAAAATATTAAAATAAAAAATGAAGGGAAAATATGAATTAAAAATGCAACAACCAAGGGACCTGTGCTCACCCCAAGAGGGAGTCTGTACCAGCTGATGGGACAGAAAGCTCTGTAGAAATCATCATAAAAACAGAGTTGTTAACTGACTTTTAATTACAACAGTAACATGTTTATTGGTAGAAAAGCAGGATGGTGGGATGGGAAAGTGAGAAGCAGAAGAGGATATAAATGCATGTGAGCAGAAGAGAAAAGGAGAAAGAAGTACGGGTGCTCAACCGGTCCTGCACACACAGTGAAAACTTCCCTCTCCCTGCCCTTTCTTAAGGAAAACAGGCTGGGCTGGTGGCACACATGCCTGTAACCCCAATGCCCAGGAGGCTGAGCAGGACACTCGCCAACAGCTCAAGGCTGGTCTGGGCTACTATAGTGAGTTCAGGGCCAGCCTGAACTTCAGAGCAAGACCATCTCAAAACAAAACAAAGAACGAAAGGAAATAGCTTTTAGTTCTCAAAATGAAAGCCCTCTGTCAGCACTCTGCTACACAGCAGTAACTGACAGACCAGCTTCACGAATACCATGAAGAAAATTGCTAGTCAGCTGATAAAGAACTCAAATGCCAGGATTCAGGGTCTAGACAGCTAACAACACAGGTAAATAGGTTAAAGGTTAAGGAATCTACAGTTATAAAGTGCTAATAAATATGATGCTTAGGAGTTTCAAAATAAAAAGCCTGCACTGGGCTACAGGATTAAACACTGAAAGCCAGGGGAGGGACATCTGTTAGGGTCCTGAGGCAGGAGACCTAAAAGACCAAGTAGAGTGTGCGATCTGTGGGTCCTAGAAGTCCTCAAAAGCTCACAGCCAAGGGGTGGAGTAGAAATGCCAATGAATAAATACTTGGGTTCAACAACAAACCATTTCATTGCTTTGTCTCAGTTTACAGTTTCTAAGATTTTTTGCACTGGGAATCCAACTCCGGACCTCATGCTTGCCAGGCAGGCGCTGTGCTGCTAAGTTATATCCTTACCGCTAAATGTTACTTGTCACAGTCAAATACAAACATTAAATACAAGGCAGTTAGTCCATTATCCAAGACAATCTGGAACTTAACATTATCCTTGCAATCAAAGCTAAGTGTCTGTATTTTGGCTATAGGCCTCACTCCTGCTAGGCAAGTGCTTTACACTCCCAGTTCCTCCATTGCTTTAATCATCAAAGAAAATAAACAGTTTACTAAAAATATAAAAGGCTGATTAAAATTCTTTAACAACATACCGTGCCTTCATCAGCAAATCTCTTCAGATAGTCTTTAAGTTCAGTCTTCAGGTCATTGTACTCTAAATCAAAACCACAACAACACTTGAAATTCAGGTGTCATTTGCTTTTAAAAACAAAGTATTTCTTTGTCATCAGCAATTGAATATGTTAAATAGTTTCAATCAAATTTTTGTACAGAATCATGCTCCCAATGTCTCACAAATTCTCTGGGCTTCCTTCATTTTGATAACTGGGATACTTTTTCTCTTCGAACAAACAAACAAACGAACAACCTAAAATCAGAAATGCCTTCACAGTTACAAAGATCAGCTAAGAATTTTTAAAGGATTTCCTATTTCTCTGGAATTCTAGTTTTCTTTTTGTTTTGTTTTTTGTTTTTTTGTCTTTTTGAGACAGGGTCTCACTATGCAGTTCAGGCTGGCCTTGGGCTCACTTTGTAGCCTCGGCTGGTCTCGAACTTGCAACAATCCACCTGCCTCAGTCTCCCAAGTGCTTGGATTACAGGAGTGTGCCACCACACCAGGCTTGAGTTCTAGTTCTTGAAATAAACTTGGACTTATCAAACATTAAAATTTATTTACTCAACAGTTTGCACTACGTGTAAGGCACTTTGAGAGCTACAAAAATGCACATACCATCATCAAAACATTCAGTCCAATAAGGACAAAAGGAATAAATTAAAAAATTACAAATAAAAGAGAAAAATATTAATGCCATAACAGGGACCCAAAGGTGGTGGGAGCCAAGTGACAAATGGCTGGGATAGAAACTCTGAGATAAGTTGGCCATGCTAGTTGGGGGAAATATAAAAGCCTACAATTATGGGGTTAGGGATATTTTTCATTCCAGTGGTTTCCTGTGAACCACTAAAGCAAGCTCCAGAACTGTCAAAAAGATGACATGCTCTCTGCTCAAAAGGATGACATATAATCCTCAGTGAAAATGATCTCTATGGATGGAAAAATCTGCTATAATTCTGTATTTATACATCTACCTTTAATCAAAATAGTACAAACTGTGGCTTCTCAAACATGTAATTATCTTAGCATGAAACTCTAAGTCCATGATACTAGCAGCTGAATACTCAGCAACATTAAAATCAAGCCTAGTATACAATTCAAAATTTGAATTTTCTTTGCCTAAAATTAGAAATATAAGTGCTCATTACTTTCTTTAACATTATCTTACACAGTGAAATACATTTTATAGATTTTCACACACAAACAGTACTAACCACAAATGAGCTCTACTTGCTGGACTCTGTTCATGCTGTTCAGGGTGTCCATCAGCGGGTCCCGCCTCTCAGCTGCCTGCTCAATCTTGCCTTTGTTCTCATAAGCCAGAACTGTGTCATATTCATCTATCAGGAACAGGACATCTAGATCGCCATACATTTTCTTTAAAAAATAAAACCAGTTTCCCCATTAGAAAAACTGTGTATCAGTTTCGGAAAGTCAGTTTCATGGGAACTCCTAAAAGTTTATTTATTTTTAAATTAACACATAGAAAACCTTTGAACTTCTTAGAATAGAGCTGCTTGAAGGATTTCTACTTTTTCCCTCAGACAGTTTTTGGAAATCTCTCAGCTTCTCAGTGGATGTTGCACGGTTGATGAGCTCTTTATTTAAAAACCACTGACTGAGCCATACATGGTGCTCCATGCCTACAATCAAGGTTACTTGGGAGGCTAAGGCAAGAGGATCAAATCTGAGGCCAGCCTAGTGAGATTCGGTCTACAAAAAAAGAGAGGAAGGAAAGAAAGAGGGAAGGAAAGAAGGAAGAAAGAAAGGAAAGAAAGAAAGAAAAAAAAAACCACCTCACACTAACTTACTACAACTTTCGAGCAATTTGTTTCTAAGCAACTTTAGGATATGAAAAAGTGCTATTTTCCACTAAAGAGAACAAAATGTCCTATATAATTTACATAATTCATATTTTCTATAAGAATTCAGGTACAAATAAGGCTTCATAAATTTGCTTAATAGAAAAATTTTGAAAAAGCCAGGCATGTTAGTACACACCTGTAATCCCAGCACTCAGGAAGCTGAGGTAGGGGGATCACCAATGAGACTCTGTCTCAAAAGGTGGGGAAAAAAAGTTCCCTACACTCCTACATCAATTCTATAAATACACTTTTCAGTGTACAAAACATACAAACATCCAGCTTAGATACTCACCATG
This sequence comes from Dolichotis patagonum, assembly GCA_004027295.1. Taxonomy (NCBI): domain Eukaryota; kingdom Metazoa; phylum Chordata; class Mammalia; order Rodentia; family Caviidae; genus Dolichotis; species Dolichotis patagonum. The sequence goes on from PVJX010005335.1 coordinate 84,983, forward strand.
CAGTCTTGGCAGGTGCATAACTTGCTACGCCAGTTCAAGGGCCAATAGGTGGCTGTGTCTTTCTTCACAAAATGCTTAGCTTTGAGCTCCTGAAGTTTGCAGCCAGACTGGGATTCTGTGTTGAAGTTTTGGTTCTTAAACGCTGTCTAAAATAAAAGTTAAGTTTTGAAGTGTTTTTTAATCTGTCATATTTTTCATAGTTTAGACTCTGTAAGGGATTTTTCTTTCCCTATTGGGACTGAACCGAGGAGTCTACACTGAGCGACATCCCCAGTCTTTTTTTTTTTTTTTTTTGAGACAGAATCTTCCCTGAATCACTAAATTGCTCAGGACAGGCTTGAATACTACATTCTCCTGTCTCAGCCTCCCAGACTGCTGGGATTACAGATGTGCACCACCATGAACAGCCAAGATGATTTCCTCTGACAAAGAACGCAACAGAAATGCAAAGCTGTAGGGCTTACAGAATTAATCTAAGTTTTATGTCTTATCGTCTGTATTTCCTGTTACCTGGAGCTCAGATTCAGAACTAGAGCTGGTACATGGCTCGTTGTTTTGCTCTGCTTTCACTTGCTTGTCAGTACTCTTTTTGTGTTCCGGAACATCTTCTTTCAGGGTATTGTCCTGTTCTCCATTTTCAGGCTGGATAACTTCCTGATCCTCGATTCCATCAACATTCAGCACTAATCCATCATCTTCAGCAGATATTTTTATCACTGTGGATTCAATGAAAAGAAATAATAATAATAATAATGAAGACATACACATCCATAGATCAAACAATGAAAT